>KZ302020.1:0-106337 GCA_002554575.1 Amanita thiersii Skay4041 | reverse complement strand
GAAAATAGGGGTTAGAGCGCTTAGGGGTTGAACCTTGAGCGCTAGAGGTTTGGAGGGTGTAACAGCGATGTTGACTATAGATGAAACACTGTCCACAGAGGCAGTAAAGATGAGTATTTGCAAAAGGATAAATAGAAGTAAACAAAGAGATGTCAAAACATCGAAAATAGGGGTTGGAGTGCTTAGGGGTTGAACCTTGAGCACTAGAGGTCTTGAGGGCATAACATGAGGGGGGGGTAATTGTCATGACCTTTGTCTCGTTTCTTTTTTATTTTCCTTTTCTTTTCTTTTCTTTCTCTTCTCCCTCATTATCTTATCTTATTGATGTTGGGGATCTCAGAAGACTCAGTCACTTTGGACATGTTGGACATGTTGGACAACATGAGCAGATCCTCAGTTCAATTCCACTTATTGCCACTTTCTTTATCCTTTCTTTTGAAACCATTGTAATTACTTGTTTATACTTTAGCTTCTAGATAGTCTACCTCTATGTGTAGCTACAGAAGACTCCTGCTCTATTCATCTATTTCTCTCTGACTTGTGGGTTGACACCTGAGGGAGTTCAGATCATGGTAAAGGGCTATTTGTGAGCTTTTGACAATCTACCTAGAGCACATCACTCTACCTGGTGATCAGACATATCTGCATCTTATCTAAGTGGTGGTTATCTTGCCATTACCACTCAACTTGAGAGTCCTATACTTGGTCTTTGGCTTACTGCCTGAGCACTGAGATAGACATCCCTTACAGTAATGTTGTGTGATGTCTTTTCATCCCTTCCCCTATCATTGTCTTGTACTTCATGCATAGTTAAACAGTCCCCTGTAATAAAAGTCTCTATGCAGAAAAAAAAAAAAAAGCCTCCACTGAGCATTACAAGTGGCCAGGAAGGTTAAGTGGAGAACAGAGTGTGATATTGCTTTCGGCTTCTCGGCATCATAATAACGTTATCTAATCTTGTCACGCCGTCACATGTCATTTCTAGCCTCACAGTCGAGCTGTCACCACTAACATGAGCGAGTATTGGGTTTCGAAAAAGAAGTATTTCTGCAAATACTGTGAAATATATATTGCAGACGATGCACCTTCGCGCCAGCAACACGAGAATGGTCTGCGGCATCAGGGCAATCGTGAGCGCTTCATTCGAAACATATACAAGACTAGTGAGAAGAAGAAGAAGGACCTAGAGGAGGAGAAGAGAGAACTAGCTCGTGTTGATCAGGTGGGGTATGCTTCACTTTGTGCTGAATTCTTCCGTTTACTAATCGGGCGACAGGCGGCTCAAGCTGCATTTGTACAAGATGTCAGCGCAGGATATGCCAGGCCTCAATTCTCTTCCGCCTCCTCCTCTACATCTGCTTCAAAGAAGCCTGCCCCGAAGCCATCCAACCCTTACGCCAATTATTCCACTGCAGAAAGTCTCGGCTATAGTGACCCAGATGTGGAACATGCAGCAGCAGAGGCCGAGCGTCGGCGAACCCAAGGAATTGCAGGAGAATGGCAAGTTGTCACCCCCACCACCCCTCCCCTTCCATCTTCTGCAACAGACGCAGACGACCAAAAAGCAACAGAAAATATTCTGGAGATACCAGAAAAGCGACCAGCAGACACCCTTGGAGATGACGATGCTCGTCATTACAAACTTCGCAAGAAAACAACAACAGGACTAGGAGAGATATATGACCCTGGAGTAATAAAGGTCAAACTCAAAAAGGATGAACCAGCCACACCGCCCACAGAGACTAAAGCTGAAGAGGATCACGGTCTCTTGTCTGGTGTGAAGGTCGAAGACAATCAGTCAAAGTCCGGAGAGTCCCTAAAGTGGCTCAAAGTGCAGTGGAAGCCCGCTAGCTGGGCCCCAACTGCAGAAACAAAGAACGGGGTTGATGTATCACCAAGGAATCCTGTGGCCTCGTCCGACATTGAGCCCCAAAATCCTCCGAACGCGTCAGGTGAATTGCCAACAAAAAATGAAGCCGAAGAAACAAAGGTGAAGGAAGAAGACTTATCGGTCAAAAGTGAAGATCTTGTGTCATTGAAATCTACAGCACCATCAGAGAGTACGGGCCTATTCAAGAAACGTAGGGCTCCTGCCTCGGTAAATTCAGGACGAGGACGGTGGCGATAAGCACTATCATGTAGAAATTCCGTCACTATCGTGCATCCTGGCCTTGACTAACATATTCCAATGCATAAACTAATCTTGTACACTATGTCGAAAGGTAGAAGCGGCAGGGTATACCCAATAGGAAGAATTCACGTAAATACGTAATATACTCAATCATGATATTTGATGTGGTGGTGGAAGACGTAGTATGAGTACACCTGAATTGTTGGGATCGATCTCGCAGGGTATCCTTTGTCTATGGAAGGATATGTCAGCAAGGGAAAGTAAGTGATTGGCGTACTCACTCCTCCATGCTTTTGATCAGGTTATTTCTAAGTACAGGTATATTATTCTTCGAATGTAAGCCCTTGCCTGTGATCACCTTTAGCGTCCCATGTCCAGATGCTAATGCTTCGCGGAATGCCTTCTCAGTAACTTCAATAGCTTCCTGCGGGCGTAGACCATGGACATCTACAGTTTGTGAGGAGTGAGACATGTTTCTGGCTATAGGGTATAATTGATTATTTCAATCATTTGGTGCAACTCAGGCTTGCTCACACATGTAGTAACGCCTCGCAGCTTTCTTGTGCAGCCGTTTGATTTCTTCTTCAGCTTCTTCAATTTGACCTTTCAGCATGAAGGCATCAGTGACCTTCCGTTTGATCATTGCAATCCTGTATGCTTCCTTCAATCCATCACGTCTCTTCTCGGCGTCTCGGGCTTGGTTCCTCCAGTCATCTCCCCTAGAATAGAGCTTCTTGGGCACAACAGTGGACAACATGCTCAGACCTGACTCGGATGTAGGAGACTGTGGTATTGAAGATGACTGCAGTTCTTGCCTCTCCCGATCGCCACCTGGTTTTAAAAAGCCTCGTTGTTAGTTGTCATTAGCAGAAATAAATGGTGACGACACCTTGGTGAATATTTTGTCTGGCTTCATCACTTTCTGCATCGCGTCTACGACCCCCCCCATTTTGTGCTGATTCCTTTAGATTATCGATTGAGCTAACGTGTACTGGTAGTAATAACGGGGACAATTGTTCAGTCACTGATCGCTTGCTTAATATCAGCGGAGTTTGCAGTTCATCATCTTCATTATCAGCATCTGTTTCTTCGTCGAGTGCAGCACGGACGAAGGGAGGAAGAGGAGTCTGGAGCAGGTCTGACCCTGCGTTGTCAGGCGTGGAGAGTCTACTAGGGAACTCTGGTGGTGCCACATTGGCAACAATAGGAGGCGATTGGGGGGACATGGTTGCCCCGGGCACTAAATGGTATGGTCCCTGCAAAAAAGATGGAAATTGGGCAGGTTGGCGCACAAAAGGATCGGGTACTGGCAAAGGAGCTGGGGTAGGTAAGGGCGACTCCGAGACCTCAGCAGTGGGCAGAGAGGACTCCTCAGTTATGGTAGGAAGACGCCCAGGGGTGACATTATTCTTTTCTACTTCGGCCGAGAATGACGAAGCAGGGGGAGTGGGAAGAAGTTCGGGGTTGAGCATTGGTAAATCATCGTCTGAAGCTGCATCAAGCAGCGGCGCTAATGCAGACGGGGGTCTGGCTGGCGGAGGAGAGCGGGCAGCTGGTGGCGGAAGAGGGATAGGAGCCGGGGAAAACGTCAGTGCGTCAGAATCCCCTCCCTGGAGGAAGAAACTGGGTGGGGTGGTAGGCTGATCAGGTAAAGGTATCTCGGGTGCTGGTTTATTCTTTAATACAGGCTCGATAGAGCGTGGGCGAGACTCGTAGACGCTATTGCGAGATGGATGTGAAGTTGAACGGACAACTTGATTCTTTCGACTTCGCCTACGGGATAGACGTTTCGCGTCATCGGGTGAAAAGATCAGGGTCCGGCAACTCAAGACCCCAAGAGTGCTCCATAATATGATGGTCGCTACTCTTAATAAATCGTAGCTGAGCATGAAATCGACGACGAGACGAAGGGCATAGGCAAGATATAAGTCGGTAACCGGCGATTCAAGATTCTGTGAAATGATGAAATAGGATGTTATGCCTTCCCATAGACCCACTATTGGGGGGACAAACTTCTGTGTTGGTTCGGGTAAATTAGTGAATAAAACTCGAAGGCCCAGTCCGCTTGCAATTGAGAAGAGGATGTCCATTCTGATCTACAGTATGATAGCGCAGGGTAGGCTCACGATAGCCAGAACGCAGGACGAGAGGAGCATTTGCACTGCTCGAAAGTGAAAAGGCCACGATGTGATGGCGTGTTCAATCAGGTATGTTCTAGCAGTGGCCTCGTGGAAGCGGGAAGCTTACCAAGGAGGTTATTTATTGTTGTCCTTATATGCAGTGCCTGTATGAGAGTCAACCGACGCTGTGGACAAGACTTCGACGTTGCCTCAACCACGACCAGCAGTGGGCCCACAGCACCTGCCAGTACCACACAATATGTCACATTTAATGTGACATGAATTGTGACCGGGGCTTGTGTGACCTGCAAACACGATCACATGATCAGACGCGTTCAATTTCGATACGGTCAGGTTCAGCGCTAGTAGTATGCAGCGCAGAAAACCAGCCCCAAGAGTGGACACCCCATTGCAGCAACAACAAGAACAAGAAGAACGAGACCGCTCTGGCTACTCTACTCCTCATCACTTGTCCGAATTACCCCCCTTACAACTCACCTCATCTTTCGACAACATTACAAATGCAGTCAATCAACTCCTCCAGCAGCAGTCCACTCAGTTATCCACTGCGGATAACGCTCATACCCCTCTTATGGGCTACCGTCCATATCAGCCAGGTCAATCCCTTGAGCCTATTATTACCGGCGAAACCTTGCAGTTAGAAGAACAGAGGCTCTCGCAAACTAGTTTGAATCCCTTTTCAGACCCGCATACTCCTCTATCATTCTATAGCCACGATCAGTCATTCCACTCTGCTTTGGAACATAAAAATCACTCGCATTTACCTTCATATGAATCAATTCCATCTGCAGGTCTCGATGTAGACCACTTCAGTCACGACATGGAAGCATACGCATCTGGCACACACTCACGCGCATCCTACAGACCCCCACGGTCTCGATCACCCACACCTGCAGTTGATGATGAGGACTTCTATATCATCGGCAACACCAGCATCCATTATACCTCACCACCAAACCCTGACGCTTTTGGTTCCAAGTCTGATCCCGAGAAAGTTGCGCTTCATAGGACCTATAACGGCCTTGATATAGGAGCAACCTATACTCCAATCCATGAACATAATGTCGTTTACGACCCCACACCTGAAACTCCTACCTCAACACATTACTCAGAATTATCTTCTGAACCTCCGCTAGAGACACGCCACTATGGGCCTGCTCCTTCAGGACGTGTTACTCGTCGTCACAAGACAAAGAAACGTGTCCAGCTCACAAATGGAAATCTTGTCGTCGATCTCAATGTTCCCCCCAAACTCATTCTTCCCAGGCGTGGGGACCCAGAAACAATGAAAACACGCTATACAGCTGTAACTTGTGACCCAGACGACTTTGAAAGGAGAGGTTTCTTCCTGCGTCAGAACGAGAATGGTCGGAAAACTGAATTATTCATTTGCATCACGATGTATAACGTTCGTGCACACAAGAATAATCCCTTTTTTTAGACCGAGACTAATATTGATCGACATGTAGGAAGATGAGGTGCTATTTTGCCGAACCTTATATGGAGTAATGCGTAATATCGCCCACCTGTGTTCCCGTAAGAACTCTCAAACGTGGGGCCCAAACTCATGGGAGAAGGTCAGAAGCCTCTCACCCTAACACTCATCCGCTGTTGAAACCCACAATTCGTAATCAGGTTGTAGTGTGCATAATAGCCGACGGACGTAAAAAAGTCCACCAACGTGTGCTTGATTGCCTCACAGTCCTGGGAGTATATCAGGCTGGAGATCATATGAAAAACATGGTTAATGAGCTTCCTGTGACAGCGCACCTTTTCGAGTATACTACCTCCTTTGCATTGGATGCCAACCTTCATTTTAAATACCCCGACAAAGGGATTGTTCCGACTCAAATCATTTTCTGCATGAAAGAAAAAAACCAGAAAAAGATAAATAGCCACAGATGGTTCTTTAATGCATTCGCATCGCTACTGCAAGTAAGTTCACGATCGATCTCAGCTTTTGTTTATTAGACTGAGCGGGGCATATGCAGCCGAATGTATGTGTACTGTTGGATGTAGGGACGCGGCCAGGAAACACAAGTCTGTATCGTCTATGGAAGGTTTTCGACCTGAATTCAAATGTTGGGGGTGCATGCGGCGAAATCTCAGCGTATAAAGGAAAAAATTGGTCTTTATTACTTAATCCGCTAGGTTGCCTGCTTCAATGACTGACTGTAAAGTTACTGACTTGAATGTTATTACAGTCGCTGCTCAAAACTTTGAATATAAAATCAGTTGCATACTCGATAAGCCGACAGAGTCGATGTTTGGCTATATAAGTGTCTTGGTTGGTGTTCAAGGTTTCCCTTCTAGTATCAAGACCTTAATATGCCGATTTCAGCCCGGGGCATTTTCAGCGTATAGGTATATCGCGCTCCAAAACGATGCAAACGGCCAAGGACCTTTGGCATCATACTTCAAAGGAGAAGTCCTTCATGGTCGTGATACAGACATATTCACATCGAATATGTGTAAGTCCCTTCTGAAAGAGCATATCTACTCTAACGATCTCTTCAACGATTTTCCAGACCTAGCAGAAGATGTCAGTACCCTATTAACCTTCTGCTCTGCTTAACCTGACGCATTCTTAGCGTATACTTTGTTTCGAGCTCATAGCCAAAGCAAACTCTAATTGGTGAATAAGTTATAACTACTTAATACATCTTCTGACGTACATGAAGGGTCCTCAGATACGTTAAAGGGGCCATTGGAGAGACAGATGTTCCAGATGCCCTCCCTGAATTCATCAGCCAGAGACGTCGATGGCTGAATGGGTCTTTCTTTGCAGCAACATATGCTATCGCTCATGTAGGGCAAATCCTTCGTTCTGGTCATAGCGCCATGCGAAAAACTATATTGATGATAGAAACTGTTTATAATATCCTCAATCTCATATCGTCTTGGTTCAGTATAGTGGGTATTCTTTTCTGCCTTCACAATGTCTCCTGATGTGTATATCGTAGGGAAATTTCTATCTATTCTTTGTAGGTCATTTCTCATGCTAATTCCTGGTGGTGGTACTCACTAATTGGATAGGTCATTTTAACGTCTTCACTGGAAGATGAATCATTCAATTTATCAGGAATCGAGTACTTTAATACACTTGTTCATGTGAGTAAAACATCACGTCATATCAAATTGCCGAGATAACCCCCTTGCAAAGTATGTGATGGCTTGTATGATAGCTGCATGCTTTCTCTTCTCGATGGGCAACAAGCCTCAAGCGTGAGTAAATTTTTTGTAATGGTGTCTTGTGTGCTTACACCTGATGCAGATCCAAGTGGAAATATAAAATGACAGCTATTCTTTTGAGTCTGTTAATGGTATATATGATCTTTGCATCCGCTATGTGTGCGGTGCAAGCAATACGGCAAGGCGGTGTTGCCAATACCACCATCTTATTCAGTATTGTTGTCACATACGGATGTGAGCACACTCTGCTCATCAGCTCCCTTTTGAGATACTGAGTACCTACAGTATATGCTTTAAGCAGCGTTCTAGCCTTTGACCCTTGGCATGTGGTAACAAGCTTCGTGCCATATATGCTGCTTTCACCGACATATATAAACATCCTCCACATGTAAGTCTCACCTCCTTCTCTGTTTCTTATTAGTGAACTGGCGTTGCAAAGTTATGCATTCTCAAACTTGGACGATGTAAGTTGATGTCAGAATTGTCCCTTCGCATGCTGACAAGACCACATAGATCTCATGGGGCACCAAACAGGATTCCATCCCAGATACGGATTTGGGAGCTGTGGTGCAGAATAGCGAATCACAGGTTGACGTCGAAATGCTGTCATCGCCGGCAGATGTGAATAGTTTATACGAAGAATCCATTGAAAATCTACGGATCCGGAACATGGGAGAGAAAGGCAATTTCAAAAAGAAGCACCCGAAAGTACTTTCAGATGCCGAGAGAGAAATGGCGGCCAAGGACTACTATGCCAACGTCCGAACAAATGTAAAGTAAACTATTTGCAGCTTTGAATTTTGTCTATTAATGCTTATCAAAGGTTTTGTTGACTTGGGTGCTAACAAACGTTGGTAATTTCAGTATCTCCATTCCTGAACTCACGCTGTTTTTTGTAGGGACTTCTACTCGTCGCTATCCTTGCTGGCTCACATATACGTAGCACATTTGGCGAATCCGAAAGTGTCGGTCGAGCGAAAGCGTATTTGATTTTTGTATTAGTATTTACGGCAATATCCAATTCCGTGGTATGTAAATAGTCTTTTCGTGCTGATACTGTACAGAAACTAAAGTCACGCCCGCAGCGGTTCATGGGTTCAACAATATACCTATTTGCTCGGCTAATAACAGGATAACGTAACATGTGTTATACAGCAGAATATGTTTCGTGCATTCATACTTAATATGGACCCGTTCAGTGTGTTGATGGCTGGAGCAAGATCGATACGAAATCAAGTATAAAGATAGTCATAAAGCGTTTGGGACTTTGTAGTACCTAAAACAGCCCTTGTTGACTTGGGAGCTCCATAAAGTCGGGCAAACGTCGTTGTACCTTTGGTACGTCGTCTGTGTCCTGGCCTTGCGGGGGAGCGAGACGGGGATGACGCTGACCGGCCCCATATCTGTCTTCGGGAAGTAATTTGACCATAGCGGATGCGAAGGCGACCAGGTGTGGAACTGGATGAAATAACTTCGACGTCGTAGTGGCGTCCTACTAAGGGTTCTGACGGAGGACTGTTCTCTACTTCGAGTGAAGGCATTCGAACAGCGACATAATCAACTTCACTGCCAGTCTCGATATTATCTGCCAGGTCATTACCAGTCGCGGTTAGGTTAACGCCCTGCCCTTCGTTAGAGACAGGTGGATTTATTTCCGGGGGTTCAGTGGACGGCCCATCGTTCTCTGCGATGACAGTCAGAACACCCTGCTGCTTGTTTCCGTGAGATAATTCCACATCCGAGTCTACACCACGATCTGAGAAATCTGACAATGAGAGGGAATCGATCTCAGACTCTAGATGTGAAGAATAATCAACGTCCGTAATAGGAGGGGTATCGAGCATCGCTGGGGCTTGGTGATCAGGGCGCGTGACGTTTGGTCTGAGCAGATATGTCAGACGGAATCCTGCTATCTCCTTACCTTTTTAAAAGAGGATTAGCCTGAGAAGTGAAATAAGTGCAGGATGCGACATACTGAAGCTGACTACTTCGTGGTACCGAGCGCAGCAGTGTACGACATAACGAGAGAATGCATCGTCTGTGATATGCCATATGAGTCGCAATGGTGTTCGATGCACTTCATGAACTATGCCCAATTCTCCAATCGGCATAGCATGTGCCATCAGATCCTGCAAGTCTGCCTCTCTTGGGTTATCGGGATTCAGGACTGCGCCACCTTCCATGAGCCACTCCGATATGGCATTTTCTACGTCACGGACCAGAACTTGAGTGCGATAACCTGATCGTCGGAGGGTCTTGCGCATGCCCTTTAGGCTGAGGGAGAATCGACCAGCATTGGCAGTGACAGAATCTCTTTGGGGCAACTGCACAGTAGGGAGTTTGGTATTTCGAGGAAGATAAGGCGGAAGAGGCTCCGGAAAAGTTGGCTGAATTGATGGGGTTGGAATGGAATAGTCACTCTTGGCAGCAAGAACAATATGAGGATTTCCGGTGAATTGGGCTAGTAGCTAGATATAGGGAGTATTTCCGGATTGTGTATACAGATACGCACCGTTGTCCTTGCGTCTTGTCCAACGTTTGCCCTCATTCTGGTCCCGTTGCCGTAACTTTGCTGGGGAAGAAGTAGGTGTAGTATTACTAGTTATAGCGGCTTGTAAATGGGCATATGGAGAGACAAGATTTGGATTACGGAGAATAGCAGGAAAGGAGAGAATTGGAAAGTTAGAATCCGACATGAGAGTTTATCAGTACAAGCCAGGTACTAATTTATATCGCACTCTCTCCGCCCACTCTTCCCATGCCTTCCCGAATTTACTCTTAAGTGCCTCCTCTTCCTTCGACATACGCAACATCAAGCCACTGCATATGGTCGAAACAAGCGTGAGGTATGTCCAGAAGGCAATTTGACCGAGAACTGATGAGAGAGCGCCGCATTCTCTGACCCACGACCCCTGTCATCCCATCACTTAAGTGCTAAAAATAACACTACTATCACTACTCACCGGAGACAATTGCCAAGTCAGCATCCCAACACAGGTACACAGTGTCCCAGTGTACGCTGGGTGTCGCACAATGCTATACGGTCCACTCGTGACAAGCTCATGATCTCGCCGTATACACATCTCAAACGTAAACATCTTCCCCATTTCCTTGTAGCATCTGTACCGTATATAGCCACCTAGCATGACAAGTGAAGTTCCTATCAAATAGAGTGGTGTACATCGAATAGAGTTAGGGCTGTCATGGTTCGTGAATACGAGTGACGATAGTATTTGTGGCGACCAGGTCCATTTGCGTGTTTGGTTCGCAATTATGACGGCCGTCTCAGCTATCACTGCTGCCCAACAAATACTCTGGCATGTCGTTAGACCCTCTTGTATCGAGACGGAACCAACTCTGGCCGACCTTCACTACCATCCGTCCAGCGCGTCGTTTCAGAAGGCTTTCCAGGCTTGTGGATTTTACTGCTTCACTTTCAGAGGGCGGTGGCTGCGGCGGCGTAGTCGAGATTTCAAAACCAACCATAGCAACCATGATGCAAGGTATTTTGAATATTTGGGAAGGAAAGTTGAGTAGTAGTGGCATCTTGATTCGTTACCTGGACAGTACAAATTTGGGACGAAGCCGGAGGTGCAACGAGAATTGAAGTGCCTTGGTCGTTACGAGTCGTTAAAGTTAATCGGTTATGTACAAAGATGCCACGGAAGAAGCACGAGAGCCTCCTCAAGAGAGAAGCAGGGAATACTGGCGGAACCCCCAAGGCGAAACTCGGATTATATAGTGATGACCAAGATATCAAATTCGGTTAACAGGAAAAAAAACTGGTCTCACATGGGGTATATTGGTCGTATGGTTGGCTTTTTCCGCCGTTATAAAAGTCTTCCAGCTTACACTCGCCAGTTACATTGTATTGGCTTCCAGCTGGATAGGGAGCAGAATTAAAATAATAATAATCTTGTGCTCATCTGTTGATTAGCTTAACATACACATTGTCTGGGCAGAAGATAATATGAGCACCCTGAAACCTGAAACAAAGAAGCTGGAAGGTATCAGTATGACAAGATAATCTTACGTGCCATGATGACAATTGTTGCATAACCGAGCATAGAAATATCTTCATTTGGACCGTCAGCCTATCTGTAGTGTAGAAGATACAATTCTACGTGTTATCTCCGACTGTCTTGCACCATAGACAATATCGTGTTCAAATATGCGATAACAGTGTTATTTGAGGTGGTGATGCAAAAGAGGGAGGTCTAACCTGCATCTAATTACATATACATGTATAAAATGTCACGTTACTGGCACGCCAACGATCAACCTCGTACAAGGTATTAAACTGATTCTGTTGTCAAGATTCGCGTGTAATTAGGACTACACCTGGAATTAAGCTAAAATCACATACGTTGAAGGACGGTATTGAGTTTTGTGACTCGTGAGGATACGCTCAGGTCAATCGTCTTGTCACCAAGGTCAACAATTAGTCCACCCAACACTGAAGGGTTGACCTGAAACGACATGGTAGGAAGGTTCACCGTAGAACGGACAAGAGCATACCTTGTTTGTGAGCTTGAGTACCTTGGCTTTTTGACCTGCTTCAGACTGCTTGAGAGTAGTCTCAAGTCGCGCAAGAATATCCTTGGGTAGTGGAGTAGCGGAGGTGACAGTGACGGTCAGCTCTCCTTTATATTGTGCGACAAGCTCGTTAAACCCTTCAATAACACCCTGCGTCTCACCAAGCCTTCCATTTTCCGACAGGACAGAGAGCAGGTTTTTGGTAATGTCCGAGACAGGTTCCTTCTTCGCGCCAGTGCCTTCGAGTGAAGATATTAGAGTGGTAAGACCGGAAGAGCGGTCCTTCGCGGATAGTGTTGGGTTGAGGACGAAAGCGCTGATTTCTGGTTTCGACTTGATCGCGTTGGCAACATTGGCAAGCTCGGCATGAACCCTATTGAGAGTCTGGGGAGACTTGGAAAGGGCAGCACCATAGACAGCCTTTGAGTACTTCAACGCAATTGCAGAGGCAGCTCGACGGCCTAGTGCGGATGAAAGGGCTGCACGGGGCGTGGCAGATGCGAGTAACATTTTGGACTGGAAGAATGGAAGAGAGCAAAACGTCGGTTTGCTTCGGACTCACGGGACTTTCCGGTCTTGTGAAGCGTGAGAGTTTTATGCCAGTTTTGGTACAGCGTCCTCCGCGGCACGGTATGTGCATCCACGACAGCACGGCGTGTATTCTGGACATCCGCCGCACATAAAGCGGCAGACCCTGCGTACAGATGTTGAGAGAACCGCGGAGAGTGACAAAAAGACAGACATGATATTGTAGACGGGTAGACGGGGATATGAGAGCCTAGACTAGATGCTCCACAGCAGCAAGGTATCTCGTCGCCGGCTTCCCTTACTCTCTCACAAAAGCGCGTGTAGCCCACGAGTCTTAACACCGCCCACGGCTCCAGAGCCGACAAAAACAGCATTTGTTCATGAAGAACGTTGCTTTTTAAGAACAATCGTCCAATTTGTTACTCGCTTACGGTATGCAGAACAATGCCTTGCCGTACACACGTCGCTCAATTTATGCCCTTATTATTTATCTACCCCCACCCAGCTCCTCTAAATCCTTCCCACTGACCACCCCATGCTTCTCTCACTGCTCGCCAGGTTGCGGGCTTTTCTTCTTTTCCTTCTCCTCCTTGCTGGCCCTGCCTTTTCTAGGGACGAAGTTATATGTTCGTCATCTCATATTCTCCCTGCGCAATTCAGATTCTTACTTTCTCACAATAGTCGCCTCCTCTGTTACTTATTGCGATCCTCCAGAGACCCTTCTCATCCAGCAATTCGAGGTTACCTACTTTGCACGCAACCAGTCTGTCACGTTCAACATCTCTGCTGCTAGCGTGGTGCGTCGCCTCCCTACTTTGTCATCATGGATGGAGTCACTCACTAACACAATTTCCAGCAACCTAATGTTAATGTGACGGCAAATTTATTCCTGAATGTCTATGGGTTGAATCCGGTCAATTACACCATCGACCTGTGTAATATTCTCGGTGGTGCCCTCTGCCCGTTGCCGATGTATAATTTCACTGGTGCAGACTCAATTTCGCTGCCAGATTCACTCGGCGTCGCAGGCCGAATACCCGGTATAGCGTACAAAATTCCTGATCTTGAAGGCTTCGCCCAACTCACGCTAACTGAGATGGGTACGGGTAAGATCAAAGCCTGTGTACAGGCCACCCTCTCCAATGGATGGTCAACACATCAGCCATCTGTCGAATGGGTGACGGGAGGCTTCGCCATTGGAGCTCTGGTGTCGGCGCTTTCGCAATCATGGTCCCCAACAGCAATCGCGCCGTTGGTGTTACTGGATCTTCTTTTCTTATATCAAACCATCGCAAGCTCTGCATTTCTCAATCTAAACTATCCTTCTGCATATCGTTCATATACACTCAATTTCGCATGGGCTACTGGCCTACTTTCATCCACGACTATACAAACTTCAATTGACCGTATGCGCCACTTAACCGGTGGGAAACTCGCCGATTCCAGCTCAGGATCAGCCATTGGTCTCGTAAATCGCAAACTTAGCCCTTACAATGTTCCAAACATCAAACTAGCAACCTTGCCTCTGTCCCTTCCTTCGATAGCGCCAGTTACTCGTTTAGTAACAGGTTTGTTCAAGTCCTTCTCTGGCACTTCTTCCTTTACCCCGAAGCTGCACGTCAACCTTGGTTCCAACGTTGATAACTACGGAAACGTACAAACGGTAACCGCGAACTCCGCAAATGTTCTTCAGGCCGGTATTCCCATATACGTGAACTCCATTCACATCGCGACCGCCAATGCGTTCATGACAGTGTTTCTGGTCCTATTGGTGCTAGTTGCAATCCTCCTGTCTGTGTTTGCCTTGATCTATCTTGTCGCTCTCGTCCTGGATCGTATAGATTCGAAGAACAGTCACCTGTGGAGAAGAATTCGACATGACTATCCTTGTTTTGTGAAAGCTTGGACATTGCGTTTGGTATGTCATGACACATGCATGTTATTTCAAGACACTGACTCTCTACAGGGACTCGTATTTTTAATGCCTATCACGATCTTTGTTCTCTACCAATGGACTCTTAGAGACTCGTGGCTTTCAATTCTTTTGTCTGTTTTTTGTCTCCTTTTCATCCTTGGGCTTGTGGGCTATCCGGTTTTCTCAACGATACGCTTCGCTTGTAAATCCTCCCCGAAATCCTTATACTCTCATCGCAAATTTGTGGCATCCTATGGTCCACTATATTCTCGCTATCGCGATACACGATATTGGTTCTTCCTGCCATTTTTGACAGCTTCTGTCTTAAAATCCTTCTTCATTGCGTTTGCCAATGCAAGGGGGGAGGTCCAAATCGTCGCGATACTCATCATTGATTCTCTCTTGTTGTTGGCTTTGGTCTTCTTCAGGCCTTTTGAAACCCGTGCTGACAACATCTTTTCAATTTTCTTTGGCATTGTCAGATTAGTATGCTCTGGGTTATTGGTCGCATTCATAGAAAACCTTAGAGTGAACGCCATCCGTCGCGTTATCATCGGCATCGTCATTGCTGTCATCTTCTCAGTGGCGGTAGTTGTTATGTTTTTCAGGGTTATTATTGCGTTGCCCTTCATTGTACTCAGACAGAGAAACCGGCAGTCCTCTTCTATGTCCCCTAGTAAGTCTGGCGATTCTGATTCCGCCATGCTGGAGAAGGATGGGAACAAATCCATCGCTTCTTGGGATCCTGAACAAGCAATAACCCGCCCAGTCAACCCAACACCTGATCACAGTCCTGAGGTCGATCGCGCTATTCTCCAACCCTGCAGTTTTTCTCCAACAACCACTTCACCTATTAGCACAAATCCAAGTATATACTCCAGGGATTCGGGAACAATCACCGTTGGCTCGGTTCTTCCTAGACGATGGTCTTTTTCACTATCGGCACCGGGATCACCCTCGACTTCTTCTGGACAACCCCAGTCCGTACTACGGACGATGAGTGAATTCTCATCAACTCCCCATACTCCAGTTACGCCTATTTCCTCAGTTGCTCATGGCTCTGAAGGACAACCACCATCTCACGTATCTCACCATCCATCACTTGAATCGAACACATAGACATCTCAACAACAACGGCTCATGTCATTTTCTATCTAATCTAGACGAAGTCACACAATACACTCGGGGCACTTGCATTCATTTAATCTCGTTCATTCAACATAGGGACACTCGTTTAGTCACATAGCTTTGGATATTCATAATATCTGCATTTGTATCGCTATCTACATATTGTGTACTGTTCTTTGCAATAAAAGTACTTGGTTCGCTAACTAGTTCACTGTGTCGTTCATGTTCATCGTGCATGTGGCTTCTTTCCAGGCAAACGCTTGCTCAACCTCGGAGACTCGCTGTATTCAAAATAACCTCTCGATTAGCCTCGACAGAGTCCCACAATCCGTATCCCTTTCCTGCTCATCGTAATCCAACACCACACCAAATATTTCACCTCCCCGTTAGCCCCACTGAGAGCGAAATAAAATCGAGATGTAGCTCCTTTCTTTCTCCACACTATACCAAGCACACTCATCTAAGTATCAACAGACTATGATTTGGTTCGCATATACCACCCGGACAAGGTTGATCCTTCTGTGTCTCCGGAGATAGCCCAAGCACGTTTTCAGGCCATCAGTGATGCATACGACATCCTCCGAGGACGAAAGCCACCCCATCACCTTGGGATTGGTGGACCGACGATGGGAGGATGGCCTAGGGAAGAGGGGTATCCTACCACAGCTGCATGGCGTGCTGCCTCGCAAGCGAGACGCAGACAGGAGCTGTACACCAGCGGAAGGCTTGACGATCGTTGGAAGGACGGTGTTCTTGTCATTGGAGTAGCCCTGGTGAGCATCTCATACACATCCACTCCCTTGTGTTAGATTAGGCGATGAGCTATTTTCACCCGTGTTCAATGCTGATCCTTTGCAGACAGTGGGATTATTTGTATTTCAGATCAGTGCAACGCGCAGGGAAGCTATGACGGATGTTGTCACGAGAAGTAAACATGCTGCTGACAATGTGTATGACCGCCAGCAGCAGGATACAGCATCAAACGCGGTCAAGCGCGACGTTGAGCGACTTGAAGCTTAGATCCGAGTTATTTACTAGATGTGTGCATCGCATTATCACATAGGTCATTGGTATGTCCTCTAAAAAAATCTGCATCGATTCTTTAAGGCTGCCGCACCCAACTGTTTTTTGGAGCTGTCATCTAGTGCGTGGTCTGGGTGACTTTATCACGTCTCTTGGTATTTTAACTCCACCACCCCAAACGTTAGAGGGCTTCAATCTTATGTCCAGCTGCTCCTTCGTGATGCTTGGCGCACTCCATTGAAGTCCATGCTCCAACTCTCGAGACAATTCAGTCCTATAGCTCCGACGGCATGCCTGGGTAGCCTTATTGCCGATGTTCAATTCCCGGACGTACCGTGTTCATGAATTGGGGCTTACATATCGGCGCCATTGATCTAAAAACTTGCATACTCGGAGCATGAGCTGCTGTACCAAAACAAGAATCGTGAAATCCCTTGTGACGTAAGAAAAGAATACATGTTTGACGATCACCCTTGAAAAGAAGGTTGCACCAAGTGGAGTACGTTGTCCCAACAATATCTTAGATATCAAGAATTTGATCTAAATCTCGAGGGCCTAAATGTGACGTATTGAAACACAACGAAAGGATAGAATTCATACCCACATTCTATGCTATATCTGGTAAGATGAAGCATTGAAAGACAAAGTCTCCAGCCCAGTGGGAACATCGTGGTTCACAAAAGGCTAGTCATGGTATCTGTGAGGTGTGAATATTCCGGGATAACTGTTACTCATCGATGCATCTGGTTGAGTCATTTCCATGCTTTTCTACCCAAGAAGGAGCAAGTTGCCGAAGTTCAAATCAAACACAACCCCCCCCTCCTTCTTGCCTAAATAGTCTGCTCATCCGCAAGTTACTTTCACCACTCTAGTCCATAATTAATGGACCACAAGAACAACAACGGTAATAAAAATGTCATCACTTTGTATATGCATACACAGCAGTAAATATGCATCAAAAACTTAAACTTAAGGTATCAGTCCTTGCTAAGATATCAAGCAAGAGCACCCTGTAAGGTCGCATGAGGATTAGAATTTGTATACGGAACAAGTAACACACCATTGGGTCCCAAGGTGGCAGGACGGTTGCCTCTCCCGATTCATAGACTTCCACGAGGTCCCTGGGAGCCAATGCCTTTGGAACGACAACTTGGTATACAAACCTAATAAAAGCTGTTATCCGGCAGATCCAAGCAATCAGAAGTCTACAACACTCACTCATCAAACCAGGCATCAGTCATAACAAAGTAGCCCCGATTGCCAGCTTTGTCTCCCCATGAGTTCTCAACCTTATAGCGAATTGGCTTCCCGGATTGGTCAACATGGACGCCGGAGATAACCATAGCATGCGTCATGGCTGATTCGTTAACTTGCAAACGTTCTGCCTTGGTCAAGCCAAGTTTAATATCAAAAGCAGTCTTAAAGACGTCAATGATATTTTGTGAAGGAACGAGTATGAATATACACACCTCATATTCATATAAAGCCGTATCCATAATGCCAGAAGGGGTATCCGAGAACTTTCCAACGTCACATCCAAAGAATACAGGTTGTCCAGCTTTAATTAGCTATCGATGTATTCAGGCATTAATGTCCACCAAAAGGCAGCTGAGGTCTTACCTTGACGATCATGTTCTTCATATTCTCAATCTCAGTGTTAACGTCTACCCCGTGATGAGAAATAGAATAAATAGATTTGATTAGACATACACAACACCTGCCTTCCACCCCAGAGATTGCCTAATTTGTCGACAGTATACAGTTTCGAGTATGCGTTCCGAGGATCATTGATAAGGGAAAAAGAGTCGGAGGGCTAAAGGACCATCAGAAGAAGCCTGAGCAATAAAGCAAAAGAGAAATACAGGATAAGACTTGGATGCAAATGTTCTGTAGAACTCAAGGGGTGTTCCCTCCCAGCGACCAACTTTGTCATTGGCATCAGCATAGTCCCAAACAAACTTGGTGTCTGAACTGGGTGGAACACCTAACGTCGCGGTCATAATAGTGTAAATTTCTTTCATTAATTCTTCCTTCTTGGAACGAAGGGCAGCCACAACTTGCTCCTCAGGAACATATGAAGATCGGAGGGACGAAGCAAGCCGGCGAAGGATGAGAGCGTCCTCTCTTAACTTTGTCTTAAGGATGGAATTAAGAGGGCCAGAGAGTGAGGAGTGAGTCGACTCTGGGTATAATGCCTGAGGGACTAATCCATAGGTTTCCATCACGTTGACAACCATGTCCCACTGACCACCATCACTAATGAGATCCCCTGAAAGATGGGTGATCAGTCGATCATCAACTGGCAAATCTGCATGTTGGATCATGAGTTCTAGGTAATAATTGGACTTGTTCAGTTTGTCCCAAAAGAATAAATACGACTGTCGGTATGGCTATTAGTTACAAGGTGCATATAAGGTAGGTGGTAGTGACCTGAGATAGCTGGAAGTCCTTGAGATTGAATCTCTTCATGATGGAATAGCGGATAACATTAGTAGTCGCAAAAAGCCAGCATCTTCCACTGCTCTTCTGGTCTGTGATTGGGCCGGTCTTGAAATCAATGGTATGGTTAAACACATGGGTATCAGAAACCTTGGCAATTCGAGAAGAAAGGGCAGAACGGATGTCCGTGTGCGATAAAATGATGCGTGCTAGCTGAAGCTTTGGGTTAGATGCAACAGTAGCTTCCCATGCCTCGATATTGTTGTGAGAGAGAGAACCATCTTCTGATGTCGGTGTGGGAGTTGTGAGGACCAAGGGGCACTTCTCGTCGCTGTGGGAAGGGGTATTGGGCAAGGAATGCTTGGAGGGAGTGGAGCCCATAGTGAATGGAGAAGAGGCAAGAGTTAACCTAACCCGAAAACAGGGTCATATTCAACTCTCCCTCATGCCATCAACCCTTCTCAATATCACTGTCCTCTTCCTTGCTGTTGCCGCAGGCGTTTATCAACTCTATCTCAAGCCAATTCTCACCACATTCGGCTACCAACGACAGATACAATCTATCGGTAATAAAAACTGCCAGACTGTCCCTGAACTCAAGGCCTGCGAGAGTAGGTCTTCCCATCCCAGCTCTCACGGTGCTTGCTTCACTAGTTCAACTTCTGTTCAGAACTTGTCATCCATCAGCCCACTGGGGTTGTTTATCTAGCTTGCTCCAATCAAGCTAGCCGTACTTTCTGGGTCCCTGCCGTTGGACGTCTCAATGAAACAGCCGCCTCAAGAGATGATTATGTAGCCACTTATGATCCCAAAACTTCTCGTATCACCCGCCTCAAGCTACAAAATTTCAACAGCAAACGTGGTTTATCCCTCCATGGAATGGATGTTGTTCCATCGTCTTCAAACCCAGAGCATCTCTATGTCTACCTCGTCAACCATCGTGCACCATCTGGTGGCCAAGCTGCCAAACTAGTCGGCGCGGATTCTGTCATGGAAATATTTGAGACGCAGGTCGGGAGTTCTGTCCTGACTCACTTAAAGACAGTTGAAGATCCAACTATTATCACTCCTAATGATGTTATTGGCTATGGTGACGGTAAGACTTTCTATGTCACAAATGATCACGGCGAAAAGACTGGTTTAGTAAGCCTTTCTTCTTGTATTTATTGTATTCGTCTACCTGCTCAGACATATAAATCAGTTACGAGAGCTTGATATTTTTGGCCGAGCCAGTACCTCTGTAGTATACTGCAACACTGATGTTGGTTGTAAATTTGCAATCACCCACATGCATGGCAACAACGGTATAGCCAAAGCGTCTAATGACACTATATATGTTGCCAACTCCATTGGGGGTGGCATGTACATTTTGGAACGCCAGAGGGATAATAGTCTCATTGTGGCTGAGTATATCAAAACAGGTATTGGCGTTTAGCGTACCTGCCTTCATAATACTTCATGAAATTTATTGACTAGATCGATGTCTGGATAACCTATCAGTTGACTCCAACGGCGCAGTATGGGCTGCAGGTCAGTCACTGTTGTCCTCTCACGGTGGGAGTGACTATTCAATGACGCACATTTACACATAGGGCTAACAGATGCCATTACATTGATTTTCAAGCACTTTGCTGATCCTTCCCATCCTGCCCCCTCCTCAGCCCTCCGTTTCACCATCAACACGGGTCCTGCTGCCTTCTATGGTGAAAAGTATAAAATTGACAAGGTTTGTTCGGGAGTTTCTAGCTTGTCACCTTTCTTATATAGTAATCGTCTAGATTTTTGAGGATGATGGTTCGTTGGCG
Organism: Amanita thiersii Skay4041; assembly: GCA_002554575.1. Taxonomy (NCBI): domain Eukaryota; kingdom Fungi; phylum Basidiomycota; class Agaricomycetes; order Agaricales; family Amanitaceae; genus Amanita; species Amanita thiersii. The sequence continues at coordinate 85,499 of KZ302020.1, read as the reverse complement.
TCGGGGGTAACATCGGTTGCATACGATGCAGAACGAAAGAAGTTATTCTTACACGGTAGGTGTGGGATTCAAATTCATACATCCATACCAAGACAATCATGTTTTCTCAAGGCCTCGTCTCTCCCCATATGGTGATTTGTAAACTGTAAAGTGACAAAGAATGGAAGCTCTGAAAATGTACAAAGAAGGATTCTCCCATAGGTGCTTAGCAGGCAGGACATGTACAAGTTTTAGGGGAGACAATGTTCAGTCCATAATGTTGGCGAGGAATAGACCATATATCTCATTTGTTTCGAATATGGCCGCGCAAACAAATGAAAAGAGTATGTCATACACAGAAAGATTAATCCCAGCCGCTGTTTCCAGCACCCTCTTGTCCCCAACCAGAAGTACCACTGGGCTCAGCGGCCCAGTCAGATGGACCAGCTGTGGTGTCGGCAGCCCAGTCGAGAGCGCCTGGTAAGTTGAAACATCAGCTCATCATCTGGAATGCATACTCCCAAAATCAACCTACCTCCTTCTTGAGCGAGAGCCGGGTTGATACCACCTGGCTGACCACCTCCGACATCCCATTCAGTAACTTGAGCCTCACCCTCACCCTGTTGCGCGGCAACCCTAGCGGCGGCTTCTTCTTGTTGCTGTTTCTCAACTTCTTCAGGATCGCGGTAGAAGAACATGTCAACCATAACATTCCAGCCATCGGGGGTCCGGGGAATTGTTCCCCTCAACCGTAGCACCTCACGAGCAAGCAACCACCAGATCAATCCAATTGAGTGCCTTGTCTTGTTATTTGTGGGAATGGCGACGTCCACAAACTTGAGGGGCGCATCCGTGTCGCATAGGGCAATAACAGGAATGTTCACATATGAAGCTTCACGAATAGCTTGGTGGTCGACTCTTGGGTCGGTGACGACAATCAGACGAGGCTCCTTGAAGGACCGGGTGATATAGTTGGTGAAAGAGCCGGGTGTGAAACGACCAGCAATGGCTTGTGCGCCAGTGTTGGCGGCGAATTTCAGGACGGCCCGGTGTCCGTAAGGTCGTGCAGAGATAACGCAAACATCGTTCGGATTTTCGACAGCGGCAATGATACGAGCAGCAAATACGAGTTTTTCCCAAGTCTTCCCAATGTTAATGAGGTGGATACCTGAGTGTCATTTCAGCTTCAAAATGATCCAATTTTTCTCTCTAATGACAAAGCAGGGAGGATGGCGCACCATCGGCTCTTCTTTTCCATACATATGGCTCCATCTGCTTGTCGCAGTTCTTGGTTCCAATGTGGCACTGCGCAGCCAACAATAGCTGGATTTCTTCTTCTGTCGCGCTCAGGATAGACGGTAGTTTTGATGCCATGATGAACGGATGATAACCTAGGATTTAGGTATGGGAGTCATAATCAGCACCCAGAATGCATAACGTGCATCCACCCCGTAACACGCTCGAGGTGTCTTATTCTTGTTCAAGAAGGGAGATGTAATATAAGGGATACATACCGTGAAGCTCGGTAGCTTGAGGTCGGCTTGGGCGACGTTCACGGTCGACTTTTTGTGTTTTGGGGGGTTGTCGAGTGTATCGACCAGTTGTGCTGATACGTCCTAATCCATTTTCCCACGCTATTTCTTATTTCTTATTTCTTGTTCCAGTCTTGTTCCTTCCATTGTCCAGCCGTAGCCTGGGTATATTTAAGGTATCTATGTACTATACATTGTCGGGGTGCACCGTCGTTAATTGTACTGTCGTTAATTGTACTGTCGTACTACTACAATCAGAGCTTGACTCTCCTTTGTCACCTGGTATGCTGAGGTGTTCCATGTTGATTATGAGTCGACATCCCTAGCAGAGATATTAGAAAGAACGATACTGAGATGATTGAATCACCATACCGCTGATGACACAATGGAAAGAAACCATCTAGGGACATCAGATGCTTGATAGTGAAGTGTAGCACGGAGGGAACTTACGAATTGCCTATTGGTGCGTATTCATTATGTTTTATAGTTCCAAGGACTGTTAATGTTGATGTGACTGGGTGGATTATTATCAGCATTCTGTGGCTGTTTGAAACGGAGAGAAGATACCCACTAAAAAGGATGAAAAATGCAGCAGTTCCATCACGAATAAGGAGAGAAACGATGGGAGTTTTACCCCATCCATCTTGCAAAGCCGACTTGTATTTGGCCAGCGTCAGAGCTATGATGGTGAATTGAGAAACAGCAGCCGCCGAACTATTAGTGTAACAAACTAGATAAGAAATTACTATGGCTGGTTGATGAACACTCACCCAAAGTAAATGAATGAGTCTGGATTCCGTGCCAAGAGATTACCAATATTATAAGATTGATCAGGTAAGGTTAATAGTACTCCGGTGAGCACTGCAACTGTCTCGCCAAAAATGAGGGCCACAAACGCCAAGCCTACCCAAAGGCTGCGGCGGTACAATGCAAATACTGCAGTAGGGTTAAGTAGACATAGTAGAAAAAAGTGAAAGGGAAGGATGACCTCTGGCCATGAGCATGACCTCAACTGCCACCATCAAGACATATCCAATGAAGACTTGGCACACAAACCAAGCTTTGAGCGGGCGCGCAGCTAAGGAATTGACATCGGATATCACAGCTGATTCAATGGTGCGATTGGTTCTATAAAAAGAGAATCTAGGTACGATACCGGGTGGTGGGGAGCTAATACGCACATCTGAGCGATAAGCGCGAAGTAACGAATAAAAATGAACTGCCATTTGATCCATGAGTGTCGAGGTTTTCTGGGACATGATGGTAAGGATCATACTGGAAATAAATGGTAGGAACGTACGACCAGATAGAGTTGACTTCCTCATCAAAGGTGATGCAAATTTCGTAGAGAAGGAATGTAATGGAGGAAACTTGACGAATATATGTCAATCATATTCTCCAAGAGGGAGAGGGAAGAACGGATGTACCTTGACCACAGGACACGACCTCGTTCAAAACTTCCATCCCAGGGAGACGGGGAAGGGGTCAAAAAGGGGGGAAGACAGAGGGGAATGGGTATTGAACACTCTTGAAGCACGAATGGCTTAGAGAGTAACACATGAAGACTGAGGAAGTGCGAGGACACGTTGTAAATGGCGGCTTTGGGCGATGAGAATAAAGTAGTGGGAGAAGAAGCCAAGGCAATGGCAGGGAGTGGAGGACGAAAATACCAATCACGGTGTTCGCTGGAACCTGGGAACAGTGAGTGCCTGAAGCCACAAGGAAATAATGTCGCGTCCGCGCCAAGACGCTCTCGAACCCCATTCCCCGTCTTTCTCTCCCATCCTCCTCTCAATTCTCCCCATTCTCTCCCTTCCTTTCCCTACCATTCTCTCCCACAGTTCCCATGTCCCTCTTTCTCATCCGTCGCGCCCTTTCTTTCCCTCTTCTCACCCTTCTCTCCATCCTATTCTCTCTCGTTCTCTTCTTCTACCTCTATTCCACCCTCTATGCTTATTGGCTTTCCACTGTTGGCCCCGGTGCATGGCCTCCTGCCTGGCCCGTTTCTCGCACAAGATTCGTCATATTTATCGCTGTCCTCCCAATTTTCGCCACTTGCATGGTCGTATGGATGGTTTTAGCCAGGCTCTTTCTCTTCATCTGCTCAGCAAGGTCAAAACGACATAGAGATTATCAGCTTGCTCTCAACCCTCACGATGACAACGATGACAACGACCTCCAGTTTTCTGTCAAACACTCTCAAGACCGCTGCCTCTCTTGGTGGTCCGTTCGTCTGGCCACCTTTATCATTTTCATCATCCTCGGTTTGTATACACGTTTTTCTTACGACCAACCCAACGATATTCGCTACCGTCCCCTCGTCGAACGAGCTGTCCATTTTCCGAGGTCCCAAGGCTATGGCAATGGAGGTGTGCCCGAAACATTTATCTTTCACTCAATTCTCCGGCCTGACTTGTCTCCAAGAGAAAGTCTTCCTCGCAGCCATGTTTTACAACAACGAAAGAATCATACCCTATTGGAGTAAGCAGATCATCAAATTCATCCATTACATTGGAACGGTGCGCTTGTGTTGTATTCTCCTCCATTTATCCAACGGTATCAACCACTCTTACAGGACAATATATTCGTCTCCATTGTCGAGTCTAATAGCGGCGACAACACACCAGATCTTCTTCTGCAGTTCGACAAAAAGCTTCAGGAACTGGGTGTGCCACACAATGTCACTGTCCACGATACATCTATACCAAGACCCCCCAACATGGATACTGCACCAGCCCGTATCGAGTTTCTTTCCAAAGTCAGGAATCTCGTAATGAGACCGCTTGTGGAGAAGGGTGGTTTCGATAAAGTCATCTTCTCTAACGACGTTTTCATTGAGGCCGAATCCGTAGTTGAGTTGCTAAGAACGCGCGACGGAGATTATGATATGGCCTGTGGTCTAGATCTGTCCTATTGGGGGTGAGTTTTTTGCAATACCAATTCATCAAGTTGCTTATTTCTCTCAAGTTTGTATGATGCTTGGGTCACACGCGACCGGCTTGGGCGCATCGTGTCTTCTCTTTGGCCGTATCTAGCCGACGATATTGGCAAGGAAGCAATCATGAATGATGAACCTGCACCCGTATTTGCTTGCTGGAACGGAATAACTGTTTTCAAGGCTGAGCCGTTTCTGCCTTTGCAGCTTCGGTTACCTGGAAAACTTTCAACGTCGCCCTTTTCCAAGCAGTTGCCTACAACCCACCCTGCCTACCCAAGGCCCGAAAATCAGTCCCCAGCAACAACTCCCCCGCTACAGTTCAGGGCCTCTACAGCTTCTGAATGCTTCTCTTCAGAGTCATTCAACATGCCATATGACCTACGGCGTCTATTCAATATGCAACAAATATATATCAACCCGCGTGTTATCACAAGTTACGACTGGCATCATTACGTTTGGTACAAGTATGTTACACGACACTGGCTTGTCAAGTGGTGGATGCAGACATGGGAAAAAGGGTGGGGGATGGAAGCTGCTAGAATGATCATTGGCAATGCAGCGAATATTTGGGGGTGGGATGGAGGAGAATGTCAACCGGTAAGTACCTGGTTTTGTACGTTCAATGTTTATCATTGATTCTGGACATAGTGGCACTGAGCTGAACTCGGAATGTCTACCGGGTGTGGACGTGAAAAGTAGCATAGACTATAGAATGCCTTTGATCTGATAGGAGCATATGCGAGAGTGCGTTTCTTTGTAACTCACAGTATTATCGTTGCGTTTAGAGTACAGTACATAATACAGTATATAGGACTTTGTGCACGTGGCATGGGTCCCAGTTTGGTATTGAAAGTTATTGTATTGAAATGAGCGATTCTAACCTTACACAAGTTTAAAGTCAACGATAACGCGACATATTCCTGTTAATCTCTACAAGCAGAATGGATGACATTGCACCTGGGCGTTCTGTCGATATTGAACTTGGTGGACAGGAGGTCATTACAATAGACCTCGATAACCTTGACCCAAATCCCGAAGACGTTTTGGACCTTCTCAAGGACGGACAGTGTAAGATATGGGTCTGGACAAAACTAGCGGGTGAATACTGGCGAAGAGGATACTTGGATGCAGCAGAGCAAATCGCGACTGCGGCGATAGAATGTACGTTTTTGTTCGTTGGACGAGACGCCGTTAAGGAAAACTCCCTGTAGGTTTCAATAGCAACGGCCCCACTGCTGCGCTGTCACCTGTATATGCTCTTCTTGCCAACATTCAAATTGCCCGATCACGTTCAGCACCCAAGCTAATCCTTCAGGATGCTCGTGAGCCAATCCATCTTCATCACTTTTGATGATCATAACGACAGGTCTTGTAGTTCGGGATATCCTGACATCAGAGAGACCTAAAGAAGATTACTACCGGGAAGCTGCTCAGTACTTGAATACTGGCGAACGCGTCGCGGCTGAGGCAGGGGAGGGTGTTGGTGGTACACTGTCGTTCTTGACTCGAGGTTAGTTAATCTCACCACTATTCAGCACATATACCAGCTCTTAGCGTATGGGATCTAGGTATTCAACAGCTAGCTACTCGTTCCATGGATGACGCGCTGAGGTCTTTTGAGGGTGTATTAGCAGAGAAGCCAACCAACTTGGTTGCTCTCCTGGGCAAGGTGAGGCATTTCATTTCTTCCACCCTTGTAAACCCCATTGACAAGGGATCAGGCTCGAATACTATATGCACAACGGAACTACAAAGATGCTCTAAGGCTATTCCAAGACGTTCTCAGATATAATCCTGATTGTATACCTGATCCGCGTATTGGAATAGGACTCTGTTTTTGGGCTATGGATCAAAAAACCAAGGCCAAAGCTGCTTGGCAGCGTAGCTTGGAAGTGGTTGGTAATCTAGTCTTCATCTCGTGAGAGTGTTTTATTTAAACAAACCCATGGCCAGAATCCGGGAGAATGGGCAGCGCAACTGCTGTTGGGTTTGGAATCCATCAATGCTAGCAAGAATGACCAATTAACCGAGGCAGAGAGAACCCATGCATTCGTTACTGGTACCAAAATGATTGAGAAAGCGTTCAACACCAATCAAAAGAGTGCTGCTGCCGCCAATGCGCTCTGCGAACTGTTTTTGCGTAAAGGGGACTTTAAGCGGGTATGTATGCGAAGCATCAATGACTCTAGATGTATCTGAAACGGTATTAGGCACTCAAATTGGCTGAACGGACCATACAATTTGCAGATACCTTGACGATCCTCAGTGATGGCTATCTGCGAGCAGGTCGTGTCTTACATTCTGAAGGATCACTACTGCAAGCCACCAGGTACTTTACAACTGCTATGAATGGTCAACCCAAACATGTTCTTGGAGTTATTGGAATGTCACAAATGCAAATATTGAATGGTGAATTGCACACGCTACTTACTGCTTTGTTTTGATTGTTTCATTTATAACACCACAGATGAAATTCCCGCTGCCATCCATACACTTGATACCCTTTTACAACCACCACAGCCTGCGCGCTCTCTGGAGGCGTCATCTATGCTGGCGTCTCTGCGGGCATATCCACGCCCTGGTGTTTCCAGTGCCGATGCGGTTCAAGAGCGTGCTCGTGCCCGCGATCTTTTTGATCGTGTTCTCAAAGGGCTGGAGATAGATGATGTACGTATGAACGGTCAAGGGCCAAGCAGAGTTCAACGCATCATTGGAGATGATATGGATATGCATGCTGAAATTGCTCGTCTATGGCAAGGGGAGAGTTTAGATCGCATGGGAAAGGCTCTAAAGGAAGCTCTGAGAATCAGTGAGGCAACCGGGAAGGTTGATCCTCGACTCCTCAACAATCTTGGTGTTCTGCAGCACACGGAGAATAACCTGCAGGAGGCCCGATCCATGTATGAAAGTGCTCTGACAAATGCTGCAAGCTTAGATCCAAGCATTGGAGAAGGTTTATCAACGACAATTCTATATAACCTTGCAAGAGCATATGAAGAGCTGGGCGAGGACACTCTGGCCAAAGAGGCATATGACAAGCTGCTCTCGAGGCATCCAGAATATGTTGACGGTATGCAATCATACTTCCTCCAACGTCGGTAATTATGTTGACATATTTTCATCAGCTAAAATCAGACTGGTGCACATGCTCACGAACCTCAATCGGCATAACGAGGCTCACGAGTTACTGAAACAATGTCTGGCTTCACAAAGCAGCAATCTCAATATTCGAGCTTACTATACGTACTTCCTAATTCAATCCAATCTTCCGAAACCTGCGAAGGACTTTGTCTTTGCCACTTTGAAAGACCACGATAAATATGATGTGTACTCCCTCTGTGCAGCCGGCTGGATCCAGTATCATCAATCGAGGGAGAGTCGTGAGGCTACACCCAAAGGAGTCGAGGAACGGAAGCGCGGATTCCAGCGCTCTTCTGAGTTTTATGAAAAAGCCTTGCAACTAGACCCGATGTGTGCTTTTGCTGCGCAAGGCCTTGCCATAGTTACTGCTGAAGATGCACTTGGGACCCTCGGTGGAGCCATACCTGGACCCACAATATCTGGTTCTGCCGAAACCCAGAAGAGATTCAAGAATACAAGAGATGCCTTGGATGTGTTCGCTAAGGTTCGAGAATCCACCAGTGATGGCAGTGTGTATATCAATATGGGACACTGTTATTATGCACGCGATGAATTTGATCGCGCAATCGAAAGTGTGGGTACTTCTGAAAATGAGCGAAAAATGGCGTCTCACACACTGCTTTTCAGTACGAGACAGCCTCAGTACGATTCTATAACGCCCATAACGTATCAGTCCTGCTTTGCCTTTGTCGGTCTTGGTACTCGAAAGCCATCAAGGACCAGTCATATATTGCCATGAATACTGCACTAAAGTATGCACAGATGGTAGGAGTAGAGCTTGATCAACTATTATTGTATGATGACAACCTTTCAGGCTTTACACATACAACCATGGGACAAAGCAATACTATACAACATTGCTATGATACAACAAAAATCTGCTGAAATGTTGTTTGCGATCAATCCTGCCAAGCGAACTCTAAAGGACCTTACAAGAGCCATAGAACAGGCCGTGCATGCCCAGAAGTAAGCCATTCGATTTTCTTCGTTTAGCCCGCGAACTTGACTTATATGTAGGTTATTTGCTTCCTTGGCATCCGACAAGTCACCGATGGTACCTTATAGTCGTGATATCGCCGACCAAAGGAGGAAATATGGTGATAATATGTTGCGGAAGGGAGATGAACATATTGCTGTGCAACAGCAGCATGAAGCCGAAGCACAAGCCAAGATTGAAGCGGCAAGAAGGAAGCGGCAAGAAGAAAAAGAGCGCCAAGAGGAAATGGAGGTATGCCCGACCACTTTTATGCAGATTTGCATACCTGATTGTGTATTAAGCGACAACGAATGGAGGAGCTGAGGCGAGAAGCAGAAAAACTTGCAGAGGAACGACGTTTGGCTCGAGAGCAAGCAATGGAGTGGACACGGGAGGTTAAGATGGAGAGTGATGAGGAACGGGAGCGGAGGCCTAAGAAACCGCGAAGACCAAAGACTGAGGGTGGAAGTGGAGATGAAGGCGAGCCAAAGAGAAAACGACGCGGGAAACTAAGGAAGACTGGGGGAGAGAATGGGGAGGGAGAAGATCAAGCTATGTTCAGTGAAGACGACGAAGTAGGGAAACCAAAGAAGGTATTGTTCTATTATCGCAACAATGTTACTCAAGGCGTTAATCGACGTTGTTACAGCGGGGAAGTACCAAGAAACGTGTGGTAAGAGATGAGGATGACGAAGAGGTCGCAGGACCACGAAAAAAGCAATTGTGAGTTTCATATTTTCAGTAAGCACCTGTGAATATCTTGTAACTTGGTACTGTTTTGTGTTCTACAGTAAGAGCAAGGAGATGCTCTCCGACACAGATGACGAGATGCCATGATTGTTCTAAGATATTATATGGGCTGTTTAATATTCTGTTATTATGGATCGTAATATAGTCATTAGATGTATGACACAATGTCCAATAAGGACAAACAAAGCTGTTGCTTTAGTCATTCAGTGGCATCAATGGTCAGGAATAACGGCAACTAATTCTTGTTGGAAACCCACGTTCTTGGATCATTCACCTTCATAATCTGGCTGTATCTAGTTTGTGCTATCCAGGCGGCGAGCGGCATCAAGTGCGACTTGTGTGCTATGACCGTCACACAACGGAAACTACAACATCTGCCGGACGAAATACAAAGTATGTGACAAATACAGTGTACTCTCGGTACGGCTAATCTTCATATTCCCCAGCTGTAAATGAGCCTGGCGTTCAGTATCAATGTGACTCCTGTACTTGTGATCTTACTCACACCATCCGCATCAAATGTGCTGATCCTATATGCGAATCCGATGAGGGTGTCGACATATGTCCCGCTTGTTTTTGCGCTGGGAAGGAGTTCAAGCAACATAAGAGGACACACGCATATAGGGTTATTGTATGTTAACTTTCATCTTTCCAGTGACTATGTACGAACTAAAAGCTATAGGAAATCAATTCGTATCCCATATTCACAGAGGATTGGGGTGCCGATGAGTGAGCGTTTAGAACCAAAATAGCGATGCTGGAAGCTGAGGTTTTGGAGGGAACTACTTCTGTTAACAGGGATTGCCAGTCAAGGACTTGGTAACTGGAAGAAGATCTCGGAGCATATTGGAACGCGGACGAAGGAGGAAGTGGAAGATCATTATATTTCTGTGTATATTAATTCTCCAAAATGGCCTTTACCTGTAAGTGTCAATGTGCATGGTTCTAAGGGTTTATTTGATATCCATTCTTGTTCAGCGTATGGACCTTAGGTTTGAGGTAGATCCAGAGGAATTCCAAGAGAGGAAGCGACGCAGAATCATGACAATGAATGCTACCCAGCTGCCACCCCCAAAAAGTGCCCCTGTATCAGCCCCTGGTGTACACGAAATCGCGACCTTCCTTCCTGGCAGACTGGAGTTTGAGCACGAACTGGATAACGAAGCTGAAGATCTTGTAAAAGACTTGGAGTTTGGCGTGTGTCTAGAATATGGTGGTGACGAAATAATAGAAGACACAGAAGACCCTGACGTTCGAGCCCGCGCGAAGTGGGAGGAAGAGCGAAAGGGAGGAGGGGGAGGAGGAATTGTGAGGCCTAATGTTGGTACTGCGCCCGTGGCTCCCCCAAATGGCTCTGTGAATGGTGTAAATGGTCATCATCGAACGCGGAGTAGTGGAAGCACTGAAATAGAGTCTACGTCAAAATCCGATGACCCTACCCTAGCAAATGGTAATATCTCTGCGGATGAAGATGCTGGAGATGAGGTGATGCAGCCACCTCCTTTAGAAACCCAGGAATCACTGGCGTTCAAGTTGACAATGTTGGAAATGTACTTTCAGAGGGTTGAGCGAAGGATGGAAAGTAAGGCAGTCATGTTTGATCGAGGTCTACTCGACTATAAAAAGGTTCACTCTTGCCCTAATTTACACCATATATCTGATACAATGTCACCAATAGATGCAAGCAGCGGACAAGAAGCGACCTAGAGAAGACAGAGAAGTCATTCATCGACTACGTCCATTTGCGCGACTACAGACAGCTGAAGATTACGAGGCATTTACAACAGATATTCTTTGTAAGCAAGAATTACGAGGCATACATCCATTGGTTTTATTTTTACACCAGTTCCAGATGAATATATGCTTCGTAAAAAGATTCAGCAACTTCAAACTTGGCGGCGCCTTGGCCTAACGACCCCTGCTGACATCGAAAGATATGAGATAGAGAGCAACAAAAGAGTGAGTAAACCATCCCTCGATAAGTGGTGTATCTCACACGTTAGAAGTCGCCAGTTCAGAGAAATCCGACTCGCGACTATACGTCTGAGCGTTTGCAAGCACGTGCTGGTGGACGTCAGTCTTCTGGTCCTGATGCACGCCGTTCCAGTTTGGCATCATTTGGCGGGGATGCTGAAGACCGGCGGTCACGTGAACGTGACACACCTATTTCTACCGCTGGGCCTCCAATTCGTCGGCAACGTAAGAACGTTTTTGGATCTTCACATTTCTTCTAAGTAAAAGTATATATATTTCAGCTGCTCCTCTAAATCTTGCGAATAGTCCTTCCTTGCACTTGCTGACACCACCTGAACAAGCACTTTGTTCTTCCTTGCGCATCCTCCCAAAACCCTATTTAGTCATAAAAGAAACCCTTGTCCGAGAGTATGCACGTCGAGGAGGAAAGCTTAGAAGGCGCGAGGCCAGAGATCTCGTGAAAATTGATGTCAATAAAACGAGTCGTGTATGGGACTTCCTGGTGCAGACAGGTTATCTAAAGATAACAACGGACCCAGCACCTGCTCCCTCAAATCAGGAAGCAAGGTGAGTACCTTCACCATATACCTCTGCAATCTGACACGTTGATCAGTGCAAATGGAGCTCTAGTCAACAGTGCAAAGGACGCACAAGCAAGTATATCCCCACGACCACTATCACTACAACCCGGTAGTTCCACGCCCAGCCAAAATGGGTCATTGTATAACACTGCTTTACAATCGATCCCATCAACTTAGTCATGAGCAGGATACTCCTTGTTCTGTTGACATTCTCTTCGAGAGCATTGTAGCTTAGCATACTGATACTGTATTATCATATTTTAGGGATACGCCAACGCGACTTGTATCTAGACCATATAACACCTTGGAAGAGGGATTAGTGATAATATAACCTCGCGAGATCAATGGCAAAGGCTTGGTTGGTGAAGGAGTCCGGATATTGCACAAAAATATTTACACGTCGTTAAGCACCAGATACACGCAGATAACAAGTTCGTGTAATCAAATCCCTACTCTAATTATTAATGATTGCTTTGAGACATACACACATACATTGAGTATATCTGACCCTGAGGCCTGAGGTTTTATCTGAGTACTTGCATCAGAAAGGTTCATAGAATTCTCATGAAAGTATGACCCTTGTTAAAGACTATGTTTGGTGCTGTTAGGAATTTGAAAAGTATCAGGCGATTATTAGTGAATTGGCTCGCTGATTTGACGTAGCAGGCTTCGCTCGAGCTTATAGCTGAAAATTTACTGTACACTTACTTGCTCACCCCCTTATTGTACTATCAAGTATCTTGACGGTGGCCCGCTGAAGAATGCCTCTCACAACACGACGCAGAAACAAAGTGAAGGGAGTGCAGTTCACTCTGATGGTTGTCGGTTAGTTTAAATGGTTGTTTCAATGGTGAATAGTATTAATCCACACAACCAGGGGCGTCGGGCACGGGCAGGACGACGTTTGTCAATACGCTGTGTGAAGCTGCTATTCTAAATCATAAAGTTTGTGACGATCCCGGGAATGCGCATCTCGAACAGGGCATCAAAATCAAGCCTGTGACAGTCGGTAAGGAGCCCCGGTCAAGAATAGTGCCATCTTTAACTCGTTCTCGTCTTTCAGAGCTAGAAGAAGACGGACTTCGTATCTCCTTGACTGTTGTGGACACACCCGGCTTTGGCGATAGCATAGACAACCAGGCATCGTTCGTCAGAAAAGTCGACGTGATGAACAACAGTTTACCAAAGTTACTATTTTCAGGTTCCAAGAAATTATGAGCTATCTTGAGCGACAATATGACGACATTCTGGCTGAACAGTCCCGAATTCGACGCAATCCCCGATTCACTGACAACAGAGTGCATTGTCTACTTTATTTCATCCCTCCTACTGGACATGCGTACGTCTCCAATTTCTGTCTACACGTGTAAAGTATTGATGGCAACCCAAGTCTACGAGAAATGGACATTGAGCTCATGCGCCAACTGTCTCCTCGCGTTAATGTTATCCCCGTCATTGGAAAAGCTGATACCTTGACACCAGCGGAATTGAGGGCCTTTAAACAACGGGTATGAACATGCTCTCTATTGACGCAAAGAAACTAATTTATTTTTTCATCAGATAATGGAGGACGTTATGTATTACAAGATCCCTATTTATGACTTCCCTTTTGATGTAGAAGAAGATGACGAAGAAACCATAGAGGAAAATATAGAACTGCGGGTAAGTAGTATTAACTTTTGATACCTGCCTCGAACATAACCCGTCTATTAGGGTCTTCTTCCGTTTTCTATAATCGGCTCTGAAGAGGAATTCGAAGTGAATGGCAGATCTGTCCGTGGACGTGTCTACCCATGGGGAATTGCAGAAGTTGATAACCCAGATCATTCTGACTTCATAAGACTCAAGAGCGCAATCCTTGGGTAATTCTTTATCCCTACTTGATGTCTTTTGGACTAATGCCCATGCACACACGTAAGAACGCATCTGGGCGACTTGAAGTCTTTGACAGAAGATGTTTTATACGAAACCTATCGCACAGAAAAGCTGTCTCGCACTGTGCATCCTGATATACGGTTTGCACAAGGAATCTATTCCCCTCTTATTTGTATTGACTTGGGACTGTAGTGAAAGTACTATATACCCAGAAGAGTTAGTGACTCAAGGTGTCCGCCTCAAAGAAGAACAGCTCCGGCGTGAAGAGGAGAAGGTCCGTGCAACCCATCGTAATTCAAGGACGTACCCTTTGGTTAATCCGCTCATAATTTTAACAGTTACGGGATATAGAAATGAAGATGCAAAAAGACATTCAAGAGAGGCAACAAGAGTTAGCTGTTCAGGAGCAGTCCCTCAGGTGAGAGATGCGGAACTGTCTGGAAGTGAATTCAGGAATGATTTGGCATAGGATATTGGAGAGTAGACTGCTTGCTCATGCACAGTCTTCGCCTCTTTGACCATTTTTTGGGTTAAACCTCTTGATTTTGGATGATTTACGCAGGGCATAGTGAATCTTGGTGCATTTAGGCATAATACCCGTATATAAATCTACTACTGTGCTGCTCGTTGTTGTTTTCTTGTGTTTGCCAATGGAACTAGTAACACCTGAAATGGAATGTTTTCCCCACGATTACTTTTCAGGCCGTGACGCAGCGGTGTTACGGATTTGGTGAATTACTGTACTCATGCGTCCCCAAGAGCTCAGCGAAGATGAGTTAGAGACAATTCGGTATGTTCCCTCCTTCTGCAACTATTGTTTCTCACCGCAACGCGTTTCCTAGCCGCTACGAAGATTTCGACACGATTGGTATACGTCTATTGTTAACACCAATCACAAGCATATTGACAGTCAATTAGACTGGATTCAAGACTCGATTCTTGAGAGAAACCGACGATTGAAGAATGTAAAAGCGCATTCAAGGCTATATGGTCCCCGTATCCAAACTGCAATTCCATGGATCTTGTCCCAAGTGCGTAATGCATTTGACGCTGCACAGAGCTGGATTGTCGTGAGCCTTGTCGGTGAGTGTGTCGGTGCATTAGCGATCGTGTACTTAAGCTTCATAATGTCACAAAGGAGTCTGCATCGGTATTAACGCAGGTGTCATATCTATTGTGAGTGAATGGCTTTCGGACATTAAGATGGGATATTGCTCGGATGGCTGGTGGCTAAACCAGCAGTTTTGTTGTTGGGAGATCGAAGGGGATGAGATTGATGGTTGTGATTCATGGCACCCATGGAGCACGGTAACTCTGGCCCGCTGGTTCATCTTCGTAACATTCGCAGTATGTTATTTTGTGCCCTTGTTGCTTTCTGTATATTCAACTGGATATCATTTCTTCCAAAGAGTGTCTTTTCGTTCATTGCTGCGCATCTCGTACGTTCATTAGCGAAGTATGCGGCCGGCTCTGGCATATCAGAAATCAAATGCATCCTAGCTGGCTTCATCATGCAAGGTTTTCTAGGTTTCGCTACCTTCTTTATCAAAAGCATAACCCTAGTAAGCAAGTGTTTTCCGACAGAACTTACTCGATAAATAATCACAATTATTGCCAGCCTCTTGTTATTGCATCGGGCTTGTCTGTTGGAAAAGAGGGTCCTTCGGTACATGTTGCATGTTGCATTGGATCATTGGTAGCAGGGCTGTTCGACAAATTCTCTAGAAGTCAGAGTATGTCAGGGCTATTGTTACTTTGTTCAGCTACCCAAGCTTTCCTAGGTAAAATGCGGGAAATTATTACTGCAGCCAGTGCAGCAGGGGTTGCTGTTGCCTTTGGATCCCCTATCGGTGGAGTGCTGTTCTCTATTGAGGTATGCCCCTGTATCCAAATCACCAAATCATACATTCATGTGACAGAAACTCAGGAAATGAGTCATGGATTTAGTATCAGGACAATGTGGAGGAGTTTCTTCTGTGCATTGATGGCCACTTTCACATTAGCTGTATGTATTGGGAAATGATTCTCACACGTGAATCTGACAAAATCTACAGGCAATTAATCCTTTTCGTACGGGAAAGCTTGTGCTCTTCCAGGTCACATATGACAGAGACTGGCATTTCTTTGAGATAATATTTTTCATCATTCTCGGCATTTTTGGAGTACGCTACTTCCCAGCGCGTCGCCAGTAGAACTAAATGGTTGATTCAGGGATTATACGGCGCCTTTGTCATAAAATTCAATCTTCAGGTTGCTGCATTCCGTCGGAAGCATCTAGCAGACCATGCAGTTGCAGAGGCAGTAACGATTGTCATTATCACTACCATGATAGGATACTTTAACCGGTTCCTTCGCCTTGACATGACATCCAGCATGGCCATATTATTCAGAGAATGCGAAGGTGGAGGAAATATCTATAACCTTTGCCAGTACGTGTATACCAACAGTCCCAAGACTTTCTGTTCTTATGTTTGGGTATCAGGAGCGAGGCCCAATGGCGTATTGCGAATTCGTTGCTCCTTGCAACTGTTATTCGGATGGGACTCGTTGTTGTGTCGTATGGATGTAAAGTTCCTGCTGGAATATTTGTGCCATCCATGGCTATCGGTGCTACATTCGGTCGGATGGTGGGAATCATGGTGAAGGCAATGTATAGGTGTGTGTGTGTGTGTGTGTGTGTGTGTGTGTGTGTGTGACAATGCGGTATTGACCTAGAATACTTGTAGAGCGTATCCAAAATCCGGTGTTTTTGCGGTTTGCACTCCAGATGTACCTTGTATCACCCCTGGAACATATGCTTTCTTGGGTGCGGCGGCCGCGCTAAGGTGAGCTAATACCTCACGACGATATTTCTATATTGATCATGATCAGTGGAGTAATGCGAATAACGGTGACGGTTGTCGTGATCATGTTTGAACTTACAGGAGCTTTGACCTACATCTTACCAACTATGGTAAATACTAAGCCCAATGTGTAACAGATTCCAAGGCTTAGTCATGAGCAGATTGTTCTTTTGGTCACTAAAGCAGTTGGAGACTTCCTCGGCACAAACGGCATCGCGGACGAAATGATTAGATTCAATGGCCTCCCTTTTCTTGAGAAAGATGATCATGCCTACAATGTTTCAGGTCCGCGGATGAAAAGTCTCTAGCGAACTTAACACCTAACCCTCTTGTAGTTGATGCTGTCATGCGTCGAGATCTTCATACCCTTATAGAGACAGGTATGCGCGTAAAGGATCTTGGTTCGTGCTTCTTTCCACACAGAAATTATTCACCCTATTCAAGCTCCACAACAATAAAGAGGACATGCTTTCGGTAACCAATGTAAAAGGGTTCCCCATACTCACGGCAGATGGAACGCGTACTTTATGTGGATACATCGGCAGAACCGAGCTGCGTTATGTATTAGGTAGGTTTCAATTCTTTGAGCCGATGTTTATCGTTGGGCATCGTTGGGCATTCCAGAGAGATCCCGGAAACAAGGAGTAGATTCAGAAACAGTTTGCTCATTTGCAAGGGAACACAACAACAATCTCGATTCAGGTCCATCTAGCAACATAGGACTCGGTGGAGAAACACCTGCAGGCTTCTTTGAAACGTCAATGAGCCAAGACAAGCTAAAGTTCTGGCCATGGGTAAATCAGGTTTGTCAACCTAATGCAGGATCACTACATGGACAAAATTCTCAAGGCCAAGACAGACACCGATGACCGTCACCCCAAAACTTCCATTAGAAATCGTCATGCAACTTTTCAAGAGAATGGGGTACGTGAGCATGATTTCTAAAAAAGACCCGATGACGTAACCACTTTCAAAGTCCTCGTGCTATCCTGGTCGAAGATCATGGGGTACTGAGTGGGTTGGTGACCATCAAAGATGTCTTGCGGTACATTGCCACAAAAAAGCCACAACATGGACCGTCATGGGACGAAAGAGGTGGGTTAGATGGACTGCTGGAGGAAGTGTGGACATGGGCAACTGGGACTGCATACAGAATGGTACAATGGGGCCACAGACTAGTTTGGCGACGAATGTAAAGCAAAATATACTACTACGGTGCTAAATCAAAAAATATTTTTTTTGAGCAAACTAGAAGAAGCATGACGTATTTCAATGTTCAAATTTGGTGGAGTTGGCTAAATAGTTGTCAACAATGTGCCCCATAAATTAGACTCATCTCGTGGGCCCAGACCCCTTAAAAGATGGCATTCTCGTCTGTCTTGGAAATACAGCGCTACTCTCGGGAGTTAGCCGCATATACTCTTCAGCAGTTTTCACTCGCACGCTCTGTGGTTGAACAAGATAAACCAACCGCAAGCGATACTAATCCGAATACTGCTAATGACCAGTCACAAAAAACAACAGGTTTGTCTCTAGCACCTGTGGCCCCCTCAATATACCAACTTTTTTTAATACTAGATAAACAATGACTAGGTCATCTACGTTGTCGATTGGGTTGACGGTGCACCTCGGATGCTGTATAATAATACACGAGTTGACGAAGGCATGACGTCATAAGTACTTGGTCATGTCACGTTCATTCTTCCATCACATCTTCGCTCTCCTTTTGTTTTCCTGTCACAAACATTCGCCACCATTTAGGATATACCCTTTTGTAAAGATTCATGCAGACGGTGTCCATTTGATTGATTGGTCCATCGAAATGGGCTTTGAAGTATCCATGTGTCCCAAGTGAGTCTCGAATGTGCCCAACCCGGCCGTACTTGGTATGCAATTGAATGCGTTTGAAATATTGGATATCATCTGGAATAATACAGCAGGTCTCAACACAGCACCACAATCGAGGAAGCCATATTAATACCTGAATTGAAAAACATATATCGAATTGTTGCAATTTTCTTGTGGACTTTAAATGGATGGCCTGTCAAAATGATCTTTTTCGCTACTATCCGAGTTGTATCAGGGTTTAAAAAGGAGCCCATAGCCACCAAATGCGGAGCTACTCAATCATGTATGAATATGGTAGATTACCACCAATATGATGAAGCACTAACCTTGGGAATCACTTGTGTCTCTCAGAAGGATGCATGACTGGTGCCCGAACGTCATGGGTCCATACGTCGTTGCAACGCTTGTGACACCATGCCGCAGATATCGCTCAAATTTGTGGACGTTATTTGTACCCTTTCCGCCACCACCTGTGTATTGACTATATAGCGGATTCACTTGGAAGCGACGAGGCCCCACGCAAAGGATCAAAGGGTCCTAAAAATCGTATAAGGCTTTTAGTTTTCACTGCGTGGGCAATATGGCAACCTTTGATCTAACTGAACCATCATACTCGGTGTTTCTCAGCACAGTAAAGTTCAGAACAGTGACCTTATGTTCATGCTGCAGGAGCCCATAAAGGGTTACAGGACCAGTCACTGCTGCTTCTGCAGGGACATCTCTCAAATACACAGAGACTCTGGTGCCAGGCTGCGAAAGATTAGAAGAGTTGGTCACACGCCACTGATAAAAGGTTACCTCGATAATATTGGTCTCTGTATCCAAGCGTTTGCGGATGCTCCTTTCTGTTCTTCGGAAATCTTCGAACTGAAAGATACGAGCATAATTACGAGGAAGATTCTCATATGGGTCCCATGGACTTGTTCTGAAGGAGCGCATACCCCGATACCGTTGGAACCGTATTCGGGCAGGTTGATCATGTGGAGTATCAATCTCGTCGGGAAACGCAAGGTCTTCCTCTTCTTCCCGTTTTCTATTCCTCCACTTTTCCAGTCTGATAACAATGTCAGCGAGAGAAGGGTTTGTATGTGAAAAGCCTTACTGTCTTTTTTCTTCTTCAATATCAAAGTCCTGGAAAGTAGGATGCCTCAGGTCCTCTAGTTCTATATCCGGTTCATCCATCACAAGATCTTGCATCTCCTCTTCCTCATTAGGAGAATACACACTAACCCCTTCTTGGTTACTTTCCTCACCAGCTCCTTCACTGTCACTCTCGTCTATTATCCAAGCTGCTTGATATTCGCTCGTTCCTTTTGGGACTTTCCTAACCATTCTGGGTGTGGTGCTATTGGCGGCATCTGGAATTGGGGTGTACTCCAATGCTTCACGTACGCCATTCATTTCTTCCTCAGTTGGCCAGGTTTGTTCGTTTGCCAGGTCATCAGGATCATTACTTGAAACGAGAGAATCGGCATCAGATGGACTGGGTTCAGCAAGAAGTAAAGGTTCTATGTCCATGTTAGCTCCAGATTTGGGGGGCCGAGGTAGAGGAGCAGACAATATCTGAAGTATTTTGGTGTTAAGTAAAGTGAATTCATGTGGATAACAAGGCCACCCACTTTAGCAACTTGGAAATCTCCAAAATTGGGTAGGTGTACGAGTCGATTTGGAGAGAAGGGGGAACCCCTGATGATACCTGTTACCTTCAGTAATCCATCCTCCCATGCTACTGTTTCTCCAAGCATCCATGTTCTTCCTTCCCTCCATCGAATATCACTGGGTTTACCTTCAGCCACAACCCTAAGTGCATTTAATGCATCGGAACTGGTGTGGAGATCAAACACCCTAGTTTGGCTAGGAACGAAGTATTGCATGAACGACAGGAGTGATTTAAGGATACCAGAACGATTTTTGACATCGAGGATGGATTCTTGGGGTATGACACTAATGACTTGCGGAAGTCCTTGGGCTTGCAATGTCCGTAGCAATGTATCTCCCCATTGGTCGACCTCCACTGTGGTCGACAAGACGAATATGGAATAGTCAGCAACCTTACAGGCGTCGAGAGCGGCATAAAAATGCCTATACGGTACGGTAACGAATTGAAGGGACGCTCTGAATCGTTCTGCTCTTCAGATAGGGCACATGATAAGACTTGGAGGATACGCAAGATGAGTTAGGACTACGGACCTCATTTTCCAGATACCAGCATCTGGGCAATCGTCTGCCGATTGTTGAAGCGATTCAGCGAGAGAGATGACAACATTCTTAGATTGAACATCTGGTGTTAAAGGAACAACGGCCACAATGCGTGGGGCGCCATCAACACCGCTAAAAACGCGGGTGGAAGAGAGCAGGGCATTCCTTTTAGAGGCTTGGGTTTGCTTCGCGGTGTTTCTGCGATTGGAGCGAAGTTGCGACGCTGAGCTCGAGCTTAAGGCAGCCTTGGGTGATTTCCCTTGGATGCGGCCTGACACGAGTGTTGGTAGAGGGAGGGATGATAAATACAGTCGGCAAACCTTTGGCGGCATTTTTTAAGGACTTTTTGGTAGCATGTCTTGACTTGAATTTTTTGTTTTGCTAGCACGATGTAAGAAGGAGTATAACATGATTATATGAGAGAGCGCACCTGAGTAAGAGTGGGCCTATGGTGGTGCTGCAAATCTACCATTGCTTGCTGCAGGTAGATCAAGGTCTACTACAGGCGGGATAATATCGGTAATCTAATCACGTGATGCGTGTGAAAATACCACTTGTCAATCTCATGTCTCACTTTATAGTACTTGAATGGGTTTTATCGAAGACATGCCTGACGCCCTGTCTCAATCACAAGGGTCGCCTGAGAATCTGCACAGCTTCATCCCACCGCTCTTTTCCTTCACTTAACCATGTCTTTTGTATCCGACGATGATCTCTTCCGTCATGCTGCTCGTGTCAAAGACAAAGTAGTCATTATCACAGGTATATCCCTCTCATCGAGTCTTACCGTATCTGTATCCATATCTTGAACAGGAGCTGCCAATGGTATTGGCAAAGAGACTGCACTGCGTTTCGCCTCCCATGGGTGAGATTTTTTCTCACACCTTTGTTCACTATCCCTGGACCTTCGATTGTAGAGCAAAGGTAGTGGTTGGTGACTTGGATGCTGCACGCTCCAAGAAATTGGTGGATGAGATTAAGCAGGCTGGAGGGTAAGGGTACCACTCATGTCACAAGATCCGACTTACAGGAGTGATCAGGAACGCCATTTTCCAAAAGTGTAACGTGATTGATTGGGACGAACAGGTTGCCCTCTTTGAGCTCGCAATGTCCACTTTCGCTTCTGTAGACATTGTTGTAAGCAAAAATTACTGCAACGTGCATGAACAAACTGATTTCTATCTAGGTAGCCAATGCAGGGATTGCAGAAACTACGCCGTTTACAGCAGTGAAATTGGTAAACGGAAGACCTGTCAAACCCAATTTGTTAACTGTCGACGTGAATCTTATTGGTTTACTTTACAGTAAGTTGTGATGGTTATATTGTTTGTGTGACACCACAAATGTCCGATAGCGACTCATCTCGCACAACACTATTTGACGCTTAATCGGAAGGAAGGCCAGCTTAAAGCAGTTGTTTTAATTGGTTCGATGGGTGAGTGATACTATCTCTTCTCATGAAATTGGTACATTAATTTCTTGTCAGCTTCGTGGTTAGCACTTCCTAGGGCAGAGATATATGCAGCGACAAAGCACGCCGTCCTTGGTTTGATGCGTTCGCTCCATACTTCATTTGCTTTGCAGGATATCCGGATAGCGTGTATTCATCCGTTTTTTGCGGGTACAACTCTTCGATCCGATTTTTGTATGCTACCAGTCTCATTCATTGATAGATACGGCCATCGTACCTTTTCCAATGAAGGTAGTACTAGCTGGAATACCACTTGCAACACTTCCTCGTATTGCTGGTGCAATATTCTGCTCTGCCTCGCACCCCGATCCTGGAACAAGTGGAAATGCTTGGCTAATCCTTGATGATGGACCAGTGTTCATGGTACCCAAAGAAGAATTGAAACTAGGAGTATATGGGATGATTGATAAACGTGCCAACGCACTTCTCAAGTATGTTACATAAATGTACTTGCGACAGTTGGCTTGTCTGACATTTGTCAAAGAACGGCCTCTGGTGTTGGTTACTACGTTCGAGTTGTACGAGATCTGGGCCATTTACTGGGCAAGCAGTTTTTGTACCTATCCCTCGGTGCCGTCGTAGCTGGGTTGGGTTGGAAATATAAAGATCTAATTATCTCTTAGTCCTGGCTTATGATTGTAATGCTATGTACGCAATACGCAATAACTCGCTTGCGTGATATACTACAAGTCACAAATGCCGTTCGCAATCTTGCTATGCTTTATCAGCCTCACTATGACATTGTCACCACACCGTCAGAAGAGGACAGAAAGGAACACACCGTCTACTGTTTTGTACCCGAATGAACAGCCAATCTACGGCGGCCCTAACACCAGTTCTACACAAATTTGCGAATGCTTCAACTAACAGATGAGTCTACGCACCCTTCGAGAGCTGAAATACCCATGACATCGAGGCTAGCAATTCGCTCTCGTCGCGCGATGACGTCATGTTCATTTTCACCATGACGGGCACTTCGTCTTGCACTCTCAAGCTTCCGTTGATGCCAGCCTTCGTAATCATGCCTGATTTCTTCTACAGAGAGACTAAGGGGGGAATCTTGTTTGTTCGCCAGTAGAAGAAGAGGAACGCCAAGTATCTGGGGTGCAGATAAAACAGATTCTGCATTACTTTTCCTTTAGACATTAATTATCGAGCACAGTGCAGTCAGCAATCTCTGCATACCAAAGACTTCCCAGCCTTCGCCTAGTCTCTCTCTGTCCTCTGCATCTATGACATATACAACAGCATGACAGTCATCATAGTATCTGTGCCAGATATTGCGGATCCCCCGTTGGCCGCCCAGGTCCCAGAACTGCAGGATTGCGGAAGGGAGCGTGATCTTACCAGCTTTTATCTGTCATTAAAAACAGAGTTCGGCCAGTTTACATTGATGCATACTATTTTGGCCGACAGTGGGCCCTATTTTGTCTGGTGTTAGACCGGGGGTGTCATTATATAAGGTCTTGATTTTCTCCAGCAGCGTCTGTGGGTTGTAAAGACGGTTATAAAATGATTAGAAGACGGACACGTACTGTCTTCCCGGCGCCATCTAGGCCGATAATAATTACTGAGAATTCTTCCTTCCTAATCGCCTTTAAATGGAAAGCAAGTAAGGAATTGAGGATGCAGACCTTGTTAGATACTCATGGAGACCCTTGAGTAAGTGGTACATAGTAAAGAGCCGCTACAAACAGGAACCAACACAACGCTCCTCATCCATCTCTCCATCCCATTTCCTAGTTCTCGTCAGCATGGGCTTGGTCACTTCTTACTACACTTATGGCCTACCCAGTTTCCTTGTTCTGTTTATCGCTCTTTATCTCCTCTTCACAGGTTCGTACTTGCTCTATATATCTAACTACGAGAATTGACGCGCTGGCAGGTTCAGGAGAAGCCTTCAATGTTGGCCGTTTCCTCGAGGAATCCAGTCCATATGCGTGGGCTGCGACTGGTATTGGCTTGTGTATCGGCCTCAGTGTTCTAGGTGCTGGCTGGTGAATTATATTGCTATATATGCCCAAATTCGTTCTTCATTATCTTTAAAGGGGAATATTTGTAACTGGAGCTTCAATACTTGGTGGAGGAGTTCGTGCGCCTCGAATTGGTACCAAGAATCTCATCAGGTGAGTCATCTCTCATTAGGATATGTATATATCTTGCCTCAACAATTCTACTCGGCCAGCATCATCTTCTGTGAAGTCGTAGCTATTTACGGAGTGGTATGTGCATGGTCAAGATAGTCGAGCTTGGAGCCCAAGTGACCTTTGCATCAGATCATCGGGATTGTTTATTCCGCCAAATTAAATGCTGTACCAGAGACATTGCTGTATACCAGAGAGAACTATTTCACCGGTATGTGCCCTCTTTTCAAGTGTATTGCCATGCCAAATAACCTTTGGCAGGATTTGCGATTTTTTGGGGTGGTCTGACTGTTGGTGCATGTAATCTACTCTGTGGAGTCTCTGTAGGAGTCACTGGATCAACTGCTGCCTTAGCGGATGCCGCTGATCCTAATCTGTTTGTGAAAATCCTTGTTGTGGAGGTTTTTGGTAGTATTCTAGGTCTATTCGGCCTTATAGGTGAGCTAGCTGTATTCGGGCACTCTAAAAGAAGTACTTAAGGAATGTTACAAATCTAGTTGGTCTCCTCGCTGTTGGCTCAGCACCAGATTTCAAAGCCGCAACTCCGCTAGTAAGCACTACCGCGAAAGCTATTGTCTCCCCGTTCGTACATTAGCTCAATCAATGCCGTTCAATTCAAATACCACACCTTCCAACCTATGAGGCATTAAACTCTGCTTGTAACCAACGTTACACCTTAATACATATTCACTGTCTAAATTATACAGAGTTGTGAGTTTGTCACTTCCGAGATTCCTCAAAAGGGTTCTCTGTGTACTCTAAACTATCATCATCATCAGAAGGATTATGCCGTGGGCGTTCATGATCTTGCACTGATGTTTCTGGCTTGAGTAATGAGACAGGTCGTTTAGGTAATAGACCTAATTTTCCTAGCAAGGCGATTCAGTAAGGCATGAAGTGTCAGTCAGTTCTTTATCTGCAAACCTGCATCAATTGGTGTGGGTTGTCGTGTTCCTATGCTTGATCGGGGACTAGCTTCGAACGATGCTTTAGCTCCTGCATTCTCAGGCTCAACGCTAACTGAAATACAATGTTGGAAGAACGGAAGTTAGAAGTATTCTGTATAATTACCTGGGCTTCGCTCGGGAGCCACGTCAAAGCCCTGAATTGGTGGAGGGACATGTTTCGAAATAGGGGGTGGTGTTGATGGAACGGCTCTAGGATTTGGGTCATAATATGAAGGCTGTTGATTACTATTCATTGTATACGACCGGCTCGGAGTAGGTGTTCCAGTGTTTCCTCCCCATGTAGGCTGGATAGGCTGTTCGGATGAACCACTAGGCCTATAGGAGTGTTAGACAATGCTGAATCGAACTCTAGTGAACAATCGAATTACTTGTCAAATTCTTGAATCTTAGTCTTGACTTTCATAAACAAACTCTCAAGTGTCTTTTTGCCGGCTGATAATACCGTAAGTTGCGAGCTTCCGACGACTGCTGCTGCTGCTGCGCACTCACATTCTGCAAACTTGGTAACCTGATCCTGAATTTCTGTTATTGTATCTCTCTCCGACGCAGCAGCTGATTGAGGCTGCTGCGGATTTGGACTGCGGCGATGAGAGCTTGAGTAGGGCTGATATGGCACATCCTGCTGTCGCTGTCGCTGGTGTTGCTGTTGGTTCTGGTGTTGCTGTTGGTTCTGGTGTTGCTGCTGTTGTTCTTCTAGCATGAGACGACGTGCCAGTTGTTCATCAAGATCTACCTGGGACTAACGTCCAAAGTCAGCATTCATATTTCGGCGATTATGGCTCGAAATGAGAATTACAAGAGGTGGACCACCTTCTCGTACTTCGCTCTTATATTGTGGGTCGCTCATACTAAGCAGTGCATCGATAGCACGGTCCTGGTTCCCACCAACAGAGTGCAAAACAGATTGCCTTGAACAAAATCAATATCCTGGAAATCTGTGAGTTTTGTACACCAACTCACAGGAGTGTGTCATCATAGTCAGGAAACATCGCGTGAAGCGCTGCGATCTGAGGGTCAAGTTGAGTCTCTTGGCGTTGAGCCGGGTCAGACTGAACATCAGTGGTAGAGGAAGGCGGAACGGGTGGAGTTGTTGAAGGCATGTTCGTCTCCTGAGGAGAGTTCGTATGAATGTCTACTATAGCAGGAGGTGTGGTTGTTGATAGAGCAGCGTCGTTGCGAGACATGAGAGTAGAGAATACAGAGAAGCGCAGTGATTGACATCACAGTAACTATATTGGCACAGCTTTTTGCGTCTAATCATATATTCTTACGTCTCCGCGATTCTTGCATTTCATCGCTCATCCCTCTTTTTCGTTTATTCATCCCGCCACTTTTTGTCGAATGCTTGTTGTTTGCGAGCTTGTCAAGCGTTCCTTTGAGTATCCTCTTTTCTCCCATTCGAACAATAATCGCATGTCTCTTGTTTAGGGCTGTAACCAGTTGCAGCAATTGTCCATCTTCCTGCAGAACACGTGTTAGGACAAATTAGATGCTTATGAATAGTCCAAGCAACCTCAAATGTAGTTCCGTAGCCTTTTAATCTCTGTTGCAACACTACAGTGATTATGTCCAACACTGCTGGCTCCATTATTGGTTTTGGAGGTTTTGACCTACCCTTCGCCTGTTCCCATTCTGCTTGCGAAAAGGTGAGCAACCGGACAAGGGATATCATCAGAGGCGGAACTTGATAATCAGATTCAATTACGAGTATACTGATACACCTGAGTCAGTACACACCCCAGAATAGATAATTACTTACTCGTCACCGCCTTCGTCGAGCCACCATGTAATTCTTTCTTTCATGTCATCCAGCGCCAGTATTTGTTGTACCTGCACCACAGCATCCACAATGATATCTGCCCTTATTTCGACTACATCTCCTGGGTTTCCCAAGCCACCTTGAGGCAATGGTAGTAGATCGACATGACCATATCGTCGGAGTAGCTCTGCATTTGGAAGATCTCCATAGGTATTCCACTGGACGTTAGGTTGAAAGGCAAGTAAGGGGGGTTAGAACGGAAAGCTTACTATCTGCTCTCCTGCTTTAATTAATTTGGTAGACACCATCTTCAAATGCGTTTCCTCGTGAAATAACTTCGCCTGGTACAATGAGGATAGGATATCCAAGAGTTGACCAAATACTAACATTTTCAGATTCGAATCGTGCATTCAACATATCGGCCATTGGGACCATTGCGATATCGAAGGGTTTTTCATCATCGTCACTCTCTTCATTGGACTCAAGGTCCATAGATGACTCAATTGAAACTTCATTACTGTCATCTGCAAGTGTTTCTTGGGTGCTGGTGTCCTCATTCCCTTCAACATGCCACCGTTCGACATCAAAACTTCTGGATAAAATCCGACTACCCATAACATGGTAGACGTCCAGAGTATACATGTCGCTAGGCGCAAATAGATCTGGTCTACTCTGAAACAAATCTCAAAGATAGAAACAATTGATAGCACGGCTATACTACGTACCAGGATGGTAGGAACTATCTTGCGTTCGTACTCCTGATTTGCATCTTCTTTACCTATTTTTTCTGTAGTGATTTCCCTTTGTATCGTATCATGAAGAGAAGAAACTGACTAAACAGACCTACCACGGAAGTACCCTGTAACTCGAGCAAATCTTCCTCAGTCCAAAACATCGGAGTATCGAAGCGAGTAGGAAGGGTAGCTATGGAGAAAAGCTTAAAGAGATCGCTTAAGGATATAGGTATTAATTACCTAGGTACTCTGACCATCTGGAAGAGGGACCCTGCGCTTGTTCCCACATCATACATAGTATCAAGCCAGTCCATCCTTTATGCAGGCCTGATTTTTTCCATTCGTTTAGCCCAAAGCGAGAAGGTAACGAAGAATTCTGTGTGGAGAGAATCAAATCACGGGGAATGGAGAATAGTGTATATCCTTGCTAAAAATGAATGAGCAGTCGACATTAGAAACGGGAGAGGAGAAATTTTTAAAATCACTGGAATATCTCTATCTGCCACCACCCCACGACCACCCTCGGATAAGGGAAAAGTAGTAAAACCAATAGAAGGATCCAAGAGTCCCCCTTTTGCTTGGAACCATTGAACAAAAGAATTGAGTGCAGCATGTGTGTCTGTCATTGGTGATAGAACTGAAAAGGGCCGGTAAATGCACAGAAAGAGACTAAGTAGCACATGTTTTGACATGTCATGATTGACCTTTGTACAGCCTGAGCCATCTTTACAACATACGAATCTAACCCTTGTGTTCTTATGTACATATGCAATACTAAACCTCTCATCTGTCCAGCCCGTCCTTCATTTGCTTGTATGCACACAGTATGTACGCGTACATAACCCCCTATACTGTATGGCGCCTGCACAAAAAAGGATAAGCCTTACCCTTGTCCGACACTAAAGTTCCGACGGATGCTGCTGATGGAGACAATTTAGTTATCGAAACCACCCGGGCACAATGCTTAATGCGAAGCGACGCAATTGGAATATACTGTGTACAGTATATCCTCAGGTCGGCATCCGACCCTCCAGAGTTTTCGTGATAAGCTAGCACTGATCCGTGGATTTTATGTCACACATGATTGATTGACCCGTAGGCTGCACAGAGTTATTCAAATGACAGGGTGTTAATGGAAACCTACATGTGGCTAGCCACGTAGACATTGACCAGAAGCAGACCTTTACAATAAGGCCGCATCGCGGCCGCGTAATCTGCTAGAGCATTTTTGTTGTGACACGGATATCACTTTTCACCGAAGAACACCTTCGTAACCCTTTCCATGGTGAGATCAGGAGTGGTGGACGCGCTAATCCCGTCCCGACATAGGAGCCGAGATCGTTGGCACTGATCTACCCATCTCCCGAGACCCCTCAACATGAACGCCACCCTGTATCAGTCCAAACAAGAGTGCCAAGTCATCAAAAGTATATCACTCTCACAGCTCCGTATCTTTAGAAGAAATGCCGGATAGATGCAAAGGATGATACGGCGTCCAAAGGTTGTTGCTGAGCTTATTTTCAAGCGCCAATTATGTTCCCGTGACCGTGAGAACTATACAATGCCTGTGATTCTTGTGTAATGAGGCGTACGAGGCGTACTTTGTCCAATGAACGCACCATCATCACCAACTAACCATCTCCTTATAGTCCAACCTGCATTGCATTTTTCAACATGGATATTCACGAACATTTACAAGCAAATCGCCAAAGATTATTGGAACAGTATAATACCAATCTGGAAACCGTTTTAGCTCTTCAAGCTACACTTTTACGGGATATCTTGCCTTCTGTAAGAGATGAGCTCGACCTTAGCCCGGACGCCACGGAGTGGGCGAGAGATTGGCTCTGCGATACATGTACGTATTAATATGACCTTCTCGGAAAGTCAACATCTTAAACACCACACATTTAGCCACCCTTTTCCGAATACTGAAAGTGCGTTTCTGGGGTGTCCTTCGGGGAGTGAAATTTATTATTAGATTCATCTCATAGCGCAATAATTTCACCCGGTCGTTTGCATTGGAGGCGGTCCGAAAAAATCTGCTTTGGCGCCTGAATAATCTACGGCCAGGTGACCCACACATCCACACCAACTTTCTGCAACATCTACCCCATCATATCCTTGACCCCTTGGGAAGGCCAATTGTTATAATGAGAATGCTAGCCTTTAGTCAGAATTCAGATTCGATCAAGCCGGTTATTCTTCATGCTTTCGAGAAACTAAGGCTCAACTTGAAGGAGTTGAATGATTCACTCAATAATAGAGACCCTGCGCTGCAGTATATGGTGTTGCTAGACCTTGATGGATTATTGCTGCAGAATCTCGTAAGCCCTTTCCATAAGAATACTTATGCCGCTGACGACGCAAGCATCAGAATATCGAACTTATTGCATGGACGCTTCGCGAAGTGATTCCACGTTTCCCAGGGATGTTGGCAGGAGGTACGCTCTGTCCACTTTTTTGATGTACCTATACCTTATCTGTACCATAGTGTTCATACTCAAGTACTCATGGACTCATTCTGGACTTTGGAACATTGTCAAGTAGGTGACCTAGTTCAACCCCATAATCGTGCTGAACAAGTGGTGAAGGCGTTTGCTTCCAGTGTCAGCACTCTCGCGAGTGTTTTTTTCAACGGATGAACACCTTCAGCGGTATTTCTCGCCATCAGTCCTGCCCAAAGGTTGTGTAACAGCTCAAACTCTGATTGTTGCCTATTGATAAAATTCTTAGACTATGGCGGAACTCTACCTTTTTTGACGCAACTGGAAGATACCTTTTTGTCGAGCAGTACGCCGATAGAAAGCCATGCTTCAGTAGGTGACAGTCAGATGCCTGACCCACCACTCGAAATGGACAAAGTTACCGACTTGACAATCACTCAATTACCTCCTACATCTCTCCTTAATCCCTTCTACGGGTATCCAGTTTCTCAAATAAATGGCCTTACGACACTTACGACACTTCCTCATGGGCGTAGACGGAAACGTGACCTTGCTACAACTCTTTCATTATTATTCTGGGTTCGTTGGAGGAGACAAATCACTTTAAGCTTGATTATGGCAGCATTCATCTTGACACTCAGGATGCGACCACTAAGACGCTGTATCCATGTTTATAAAGATTTAATTGGATAATTGTCCGGTTATGACGGCTTGTTGCTTTGTAGCTTCTCGCACGATACTTCAATCCACTTTGCAGAACAGTCCACTCCACTCACATATAGTTCATGTACGTTTTACGTACTTGAATAATCATTCCTTTCAAGTCAGCTAACCAGGATTAAGTTATCCGTGGTTAGTGCGATAATAAGCGTGTTCATTATGTTATGAAACGTCTGTGAATACTCTTCTCGTGAAACTGTAATTGGGGGAGCTCGTGCAAAGTTCGAACAATCAGAGGAAGTACTCTGGGAGCTGTAAATTTGAGAGTTGTTTAGCAGTGGTGTGGTAACAAAAAAAGAAGTGTTGCGAACCTTGCCACCCGCATTCTGGGCGGCTTGTTGGGTGGGACCGTCGCGTTCATTCTCCGGCGCAGCTTCGAAGACGTTAAAGAACAGTGCACCGCCTGGGCCAACTTCGAGAATGCTGGCGGAGTTTCCGCACCGATAACAGTAGTTAGGGGCTGACCATACGGTAGAGAGATGCTTATCGAATAGAGAGGCGTAGCCTTCCATACAAAGTTGATGCGCTCGAAGGATGTGCAACATTTTATTTTGGTCAAGAAATTTGTGAACGACACCAGATCCGAAAGTATATCCAGCTCCGCTGCCGTGATGCGTGAATATGTCGCTAGAAGACAAGGAGCGGGAGACACACCGAGGTGAAATAGCGAAGTCCTCCTTCTCAGGGTCAGGATCTGACCAGACGAGGTCTGCCATCGGACCTTCATGGGGAATTTCTAGCGCAGAGTGAGCCTGCAATCAGTCTAACATCCATTTCTTCGGTGATTTATAGATAGAACCTCGAAACCGATCAACAACCTTGATCTGGTCTATTGAATGTATAGAAGGCGACAGACCTAGGACACAGGAGGATTAGCAAATATCAACTAATACGGTGTTGACGGGGTGCACCTCCGTGGACGCAAAAAATCTTGTCGTCAATTACGACGGAGAGTGTCAAGAAGTCGAACATGTCGGTGAAATACGTCCAGACATGGGAAGAACCGTACTTCCGAACACACTCTGTATAAAAGCCATATGTCTATGAAGTGCGATTGTAAGAGAAAGGTAATCAGAATCAAGGAGTTAAGCAACGGACTTGAGTAACTGCTCTGGACTCATGATTTCCTCTTATCAAGTGGACTCTATCCGGGTATCTTAGCTTCAGGCAAGTTAGAAGAGAGATGGTTTCGACGCTGAATAGCCCTCGATCAACGTAGTCACCTGGGTACAGATGGTTGTAAAATATACTAAGATGCAGGGGGACTTCTGAACTTACCGAGGAAAAGATAATTAGTGTGAGGCGCATAACCACCAATACGGAAAATTTCTACCAAGTCATAAAACTGGCTTGATTGTGTATTGAGAGAAAGGCTGGGGGATGGTGCAATGACTCACCCATGTATATCCCCAACTACGGTGACAGGAGAAGCGACATGGACGACGTTGGACTCTCTCATGAGGACTTCCTTAGTTTTCTCACATATTTCACGGAGAAGTGTCTCGTGGAGGAGCTGCTTTCTGAGGAGTTGCTGGATACAGGCATCGAGGTCAAAAGGGGCCATGTTATTTATTAATAATATTTTTATCAAAAAAGAAATGAAAAAGAAAGGAATTGATCGCTAGTTTGGCCTTGTTTGGTGGCACACCCTCTCTAGCGATGGCTTCGGCGTCGAGTTGGTTGTCTTTGACGTACAACTCATATTTCTGATGGTAGAGAATCACAACTCCTCTCCTTTTACCTTGTATCATCAAGCTTTCGACCGTCCTTACCCTCCGACGGAATTTACTGGCTAGACTCTTTTTATCCCTCTTCTCTGGCTTACCATCGTGAAAAAATTCCTTTCACACAGCATGAAACTCATGCTTACTACATTTCTGAAATTTATTCCTTTATACATCTTCACCTTCTGGAGCATCCTTGACATGCATATAACTATTATTACTCCGTACAATCCCCGATGAGCCAGGATTTGGAACAAGATTCGATTCACACTTGACTATCTTATTTCAATATCCTGTCTGCCATTCATTGTGGCCGAATTCCTTCCTACGTCAGTTGTATTGCATTAACGGACTATTTGCCTTATCTCTTTGTGATCTCAGGTGCCGTACCTCTGCAATCACCCCTAAACTGCATCGATCATTTCAATCGATACTTGCCAGGCCGAGAGAGGGCCCAAATACTGGGATTTTCTACCGAGTGCTTGGTGAGCACCCCTTCTGGTGCCCTCGATAATCGGACACTGGCCTGGTGTAAATTGGCCATGGGTGTCCGCCCGCCGGTCCTTGTGCATTTCTAATAAGTGTACTATATATATAGAGTACACTAACAAAATTAGACAAGTCGTCGTGGCAACATTGGTAGACTCGAAAGTGTTGGTGTTGTTGTGGGGGTGGGCAGAGTAGATGGGAGAGGTTATACGACCCGGGCTGGTGTGTACAAGATGCCGCTTCGAAAGAGGAATTGTTGTGCAACTATACCTCCATATGCCCAAAATTTGTTCGTTGGCGTGGTTGACAAGCGGGTGACTAACCTTTTAAGGACTAAATCCTCATCTTTTCGAGGTGTCACGGTTGAAAGTCTCTTGGAGGTACGCTATCAGTCGATTCAGATGTCACATCTCCCGAATTACATCTGCTTCCTGGCAGGGCTCCTATGGATAATTTTTAGCAAGTTACCAGCCCGATTTAGTTCCGACAGTAGGAATCATGGTCACTCCTTTCGAGAATGAAATGTAACCTCTAACAGAAGTTCGTCTGTTCTCATGCCACGCCTTTACTTTCATTCACTGTGTCTTTATAGGTTCCAGGCGCTTGGTCAGTTTCGGCCGTGAATGGCGGGTTCCGTCGTTTGGGACAGGGATCTAAACCTCCTTCCGTAAATCCTAACACTTATTTCCACGTTTGTGCTATGTCATCTAGGCGGCTCGGTATTAAAAGGCCCAGCTTTGGGCTTTCAGTGCCCTCCCTTATTCTTTAACCATCTTCTGCTATTCACCAAAAAGTGCCATGCACCACTCTCGGACATATTCTTACGATGGCAGTGGCGCCAACTATGGCCATCAGATAGCCCTCCAGCACAGTGCCGCATACACTACCTCCACAGCTCCTTACCACCAATCTTCCTATGATAACCACACAGGAGGTGCACAATACTATGCTCAAATACAGCCAACGACCATGAGTACAGCTGATGGTATGACTCTTCGCCCTCTCACCGGAATATCCTCCCCCTAATCGAGACACGATCAGAGCAAAATGGCCAATACTACCAGGGGATGGCACCTGCGATACAGCAGAGTAGTCGCTATCATGTCGGCAATAATGCTGATCCTCGATTATACAACCTCAGCGCTGCCTCTTCCTCTATACCAGTATCATCATCATCGTATGGCTCACCATCACCTTATTATGGAACTCAGTACACTAGTTCTATGGACCAGCGAAACCACCACGGGGCGCAGTTCATACCCACGCCCTCCGAGCTAACGCAAAGCTATGCGAGTTACTCTCGCCCTGTGTCAAGCACACACCCGCCGAACCACCATCCGGATCAGTACGCCACTGGACACGAGTATGCAGCATCGCGCGGGTCCTTGCCGCACTCAGTACGAGTATCAACAAGCTCAAGGCCTCGCACTGCCGCAGGTACTGTGTCATCGCCGAATTCGATATCGTCACCGACCGGTGAACGGTTTCCCTGCGAAAAATGTGGAAAGACATTTTCCCGTTCACACGACAGAAAGCGACATCATGAAACACAGCATCTTCCTAGCCCAGTGGTGCATCGCTGTCGTTACTGCGAAAAGGAGTTTAGCAGGCAAGTCAAATTTCACCAAGCCGTAAGCTAAGATGAGCTGATGGAACACATCATCAGAGCTGATTCCTTAAAGAGACACCTAGATAATGGGTGTGATGAAATGCCTTAATTTCTTGCGTGATAGACGATTGTGAGTTCCATTCCGCGGATGTTTGGCACAAAGCAACTAACGTGATGGTGAATTAGTCTTGATTTTTTTTTTTTTTTTTTTTATATTCTGCATTATCATTGGGGCTTCGATGGTCCACACTTTCTATATGTACCCTCGGTGTAATGAACGTGTCGAGAAGAAGTGGGAATCAATCTTGGTGTTTCAGTCAGAAGTAGAGGGGATCAAATGATGCCCGAATGGAGTCTAAGCCCGTCTAAACATAGGCGGGGAAGCAGTGTGTACGGCATTTTGCGACTGCAGGTCTGCTTTCAAGCTCAGACAGGTGTCACTGGGACCCTCAGCCTTTGAAAACTGTTTCGCGCCAAATGGATCTGATCAGATCTTAGCAATTCGGGGTTGAACAAGGGATGAAAAGAGAGCTTGTACTTCTAAGTCTTTCTCTTCTCATCCTTCCGGCTAGTCATTCCGGCTCATCCCAGTAGTACGCTTTCTTTTCCTGCTTCTTTCAGCCCTCAATTTCTCTTTTTAATTGTACAGTATTCTCTCTATTTACATCCATATCTTCTACCCGGTCCAACCTCACTCTAATTTTGTTGTTGTTGTTGTTGTTCTTTTGTACTCGGTAAACCAGCATAACCCCAGTTAGTTCAAGCCGATTACTATCACAGCCACCTTGCTAATCTCGATCCCGAAGCCATTCATACAACCATACAATACAATTGTTCCCAATGCTCGTGGCTCAGTCAGGTAGCAGTCCAAGGTAGCCGGCGCGCGAGATAGCAAACTTGGATAATACAGGCCGCGTAAAAACGCAATGTGAATGCAATCCTTTGCAACTACATCTCGGGCATCCCATAAGGGAGATGCGGGTTGCTCAGACTCCCTAAAGGACTGCTTTGCTTTCAATCACCAGAGTCATTGGATCGATTGGATTCATCGCCGCTATTCTCACCCAAGCCCTCAATCGTAACATCAGGCCCCTTTCCGTCATCCGAATCATCATCCTGCTCCACTTTCTGCTTTTTCTTATGAATTTTTTCAATAATCTTATCTGCACGGTTAAAGATGCCACCCGTCGGGGCACCACAAGCAAGGCACTTGGGCGTTTTTGCATATCGCTTGATGGCGCAAGCAGAGCAATAATAGTGACCACACCGTGTGACCACAGGATCTGTATAATGCTGCCGGCAGATGAGGCATGCAAATGGAATGTCTTCGTCCGAGTCATCATCGTCCGACTCGTCTTGCACCTGTTTCTTGGGGTTTTCAGCCAACTTATCCAGCTGCCAACCAGCAAGATCTGGGACGAACGTCAGCAAAAACTTTAGTACGGAAAAGAAAAGAGACAGACATACATGTTCCACGGTCATGCAAGAATTTGCAAGTATCGCCAAAGCCACAATAACCAGTTTCTGTGGATAGGGTGAGTCAACCTGTTTGAAGTGTCGCTAGCTAGAAGTGACGTACCTTTATAGTCCTTGCATACATCCGGTTGGTAATCGACAATAGTCACAGTACGAATAGTATTCGTTGAGCGCTGTGGGCCCACTCGCATGGATTTTGGAATTTCTGTGTTCTTCTTTATATGGGCCTTGTATGCGCTTTGGCCATGATAGAGTCCATCATCTGGCGCTTCATCTTTTTCACCTTCCAAATCTTTTTCTTTCTTTCGGCGTTTAGCAAGGAGCTCTTCAGCTTCGTCACCAGCGATGATTTCCAAGGCAGTATTTATGTGCGAATTTTCAGAAGACCATTTAATGTCAGGACCCTCTCTTTCTGGAGCGTCCGAGTCCCCACCCTCGTCTCGCTGAGAATAACTCCTTTTTGTACCAGCAGTGAGAAGATTGAGAGCAGCCTTTTTAGTGGGCAGAACGACCTCAGATTTGGAAGAAGTAGGGAGTGGGCTAGCAAGATTGGAAGGGGAGGGGGAACGTTTTCTTGCTGTTGTTGGCCTGGATTTGCCCTTTTTGAAGAAAGGGACCTTGACGTCTTGGACTGAAGCCATTGGGAGAAAGCGTGGGATGACGGGAATGCAGCCAAGTCACGCGGTGACTAAGCAAGGAGATAACAAAGATAAGAAAAAGTCACATGACCTATGTAAAAAAGAAAATGTCGGAAAAATGGGAATTTCTTACAGCCGAGCATAAAGTGAACAAGTGGAAGGGGTGAGGGTCAATGAAGGGAGTAAATGTTAGGAAAAGATATGAAAGGGTCTGCACGTCGCAGGCGACGTTGAGAAGGCTTGAAGGAGTTCTCAGAGGCGATAGCTTAGTCATTGTGTGCGGTCCGACTGAATTCTTGGTGCGCCGACTTTGCCGACATACATATCTCCTCACATTTGTCCCTCAGCAGCACCCCCCATCTCCTTCCTCCCACCTGCGCCCCTCCATGGCGCCATCTAATCTTCAAGGCCTTAATATTATTCATCCTCCGCCACCTCCCACAGATTCCCAAGACCTACTCGGTCAACCGTATCCCGACCTGTCGGCTCAGCTGGATTTATGGACAAATTTGGCCTTTGACTCTGACGAGGGCCCCGCTGGCAATAAGTCTGATGACGACAGTCACGCCTCCAAAGTTTCCGCCGAAGAGGAGGAGGAGGACGTTCGATCATCACCATCATCAGTCACTGGGGAGAATACCATTCGTGGCGGACACGTCAATGTCGTAAGTGAACTTCACTTGCCTACAAAAACAATAATTTTTTTAACCGTGTAATACAGCCTCTCCAGCAGCACCACCCGCACCAACCCGTATTCGACCTCAATTCACTTCTGGCTGGCTTTGGAATTGACCCGTTTGCTGCTCTTCAGCATCAATCTACCGTTGCTCCATCCTTGGCTCAACTTTTAGCCGTCAATGCCCACAATCCCAGTCCTACTCTCCAATCCCATCTGCCAGTCCTTGCCTCTGTACAACAGCAGTCAAGAGTAGCCGACAAACCAGCACAGGTTGCACCTGCATCAGGCCATGACGAGTCACTTCCTTCAGCTAAAAGGACCAGGACTCGCAAAACTTCCGACTTGATCGCTGCTGCTTCCTCTGATGGTGCATTGTCCCCGGAGCAGGCTTCCCTATTAGCAGCAGAGGACAAGCGCCGTAGAAATACTGCGGCAAGTGCTCGTTTCAGGCTGAAGAAAAAAGAGAGAGAAGCAGCCTTGGAAGGTAGGGCGAAAGAACTAGAGTTGCGAGTCAGCGAACTTGAGAGGGAGTGTGAAGGGCTGAGACGAGAAAACGGCTGGTTGAAAGGTCTGGTGGTTGGCGTGACAGGCGCAGCCCAAGCACCTGCCGTGGTCGGCGCGCCCATTGCGACCCCGGGCATGAAGAGATCACGCGACGAAGAAAGCCCGTAAAACACAACGACCAGAAAGAACAAGGAGAGGGGGGGGAAAAAAAAAACGAAAACCCAATTCAGACCTAAAACATAATGTATATTGATGGTCGTCGAGTTGATGATGTGCTTTACTCTGACAGGATGTTGCTCGTCTGATGCGTCACCATCGGAGTACTGTGTTGCAGTAGGGTGTATATATCTGTATCAATCTGTGTAGCCAAGAATATGTATTAGCTACGCCTTGGACTGAGTTAAAAGTATGTGAATGACCAGATGCACATATGAGAGGCGGTGTTATTATGAACTGTGGAGGTTGACAAGTGAAATCTCCTCCTTCATGTATCTCCACCACCATACCCTTTCTCATCATGTCTGCTAACATACCCATTCTTTCATTTAATCCCTTTGCTCGCCAGACAGACACCCATTTCCCACCTGTATATGACTCCGCTCAAATAGGCGACATCTTCGATACTCATCGCCCCGAATCCATCTCAAATGATCTTAGTCCCATTGCTAGTCCTAAATACCATCCTTTGAAGAGCGCTGGCCTTGCACCAGATACAGGAGATGCAGGGGTTACTCGCCCTCACTTATCCCGAATCACACAGGAGAGTACACTGGACCGTAGTTCCAGCGAGCAAGAACGGCCAATCAAGGATGTGCCTGGGGATGTCGAAGAAGAGGAGTTGGACGTTATTGTACACAAGGTAATAGTCTTTGCGACCTTGGCTTTTCTCCAGCGCTCAGTTTCCGCAAAGGTCACTCCTCAGGATTCTCTCCCTGGTGTATCTCTTAGATATGGCATACCCTTAGCTGAACTACGGCGGGTCAATCATCTATGGGCCTCTGATTCGATACACCTTCGTGATGTTCTGTACATCCCACTGGAGATGGCACTGCGTTTTCGGCCACCGCTGTTTTCTGTAGGCGATGATGAGGATAACAACGACCATCTCCATCTGGCAGGGCCAAGTAAAGTAGAAGAGGACGACAAGACCGACTGGCCAACCTCCGTGATCGTTCAGCGAGTGCCCGTGTCCCAACTATCTTTTTTCCCATCTGCAAAGTCGACATCACAACTAGTAAGAGATGAACCTATATCAACTTCATCTAAACCAGTGGTACCGCCCAAACGATCCGATCACCAGTACCACGCACGCAATCACGCGTCTCAGTCATCTTCTCTCACATCATTACTCACCGCCCTGCCAATAGCTGCTTCAACTCGTGATGATATCGTTGCACGCCTCTCCTTTGATAGCATCAGCTCTAGTTATGATGACAGAAGCCAGAACCAATCTGATAATGAAGAAAATCATGAACTCAGAGACGTAGCAGCTACGCGATCTAGCTCCATCCCTTCTGATGATCCCCTAGATCAAGAGTCCATGAATAATCCTCATACATCAAAAGTCGACTATTACGCTCTCCACTCCCGGAAAATTAGTATTTCCCCTCCCAATGCAGCTAGTTCCAAGCAGCGTCATGACTTGACATCTTCGTCCCCACCATCATCATATATTCCATCTTCTTCGTCCTTTGGCTTTATCCGCACTAGCCAATTGGAACCATCACCTGGAATGCAAATTCCAAAGCTAACCAATGTTAGCCCCTATCAGATGGATGATCGGAGAAGCAATCATCAAAGGAGCTCCACTGATGGACAGTGGTCACGTATGCTGAGCAGGAAGGCGTACCCCCCAAAAGTCCATATCAAGGTGGCATTTGGGGACTCAGAGAACAGATCATCATAGAACTAAAACCTGACATTCAAATGTGAACATACTGTTAAAGGCCAGACATCGTTATTGCAATCTTGTGTCGTTACCAGTGGGAGGAAGAACCCACATTATCTGCCTTGTTGTGGCATGCACATTGAGGGGCGACTTTGCGGGTCCCGACACCAACTGGTGTGTATAGTATCTTCTTGAAGGCACGATTCATCCTCTAATCGTATGTGAGCGTAGCTTGTCCCTTAACAAATGCCATCCTCATATTGAGTATGGCTCATGACCTCTGACTGGTAACTAGGTTTCGGCGATTGTAAGCACCATCACGAAAGTGCGGCAATGTCTCTGTTCTCATCTCTGGCTGGGCTACGGTCCAGCGTTTTCACGGCTACCGGTCTCTACTTGTGCTTCTTTGCCCGCCGAGTGAACCTTTCCGAATTCATCGAGGTATTGCGGATTTGTTTAGCATCCCACGCCACTACCCCACACATGCTGCTCGAATTTTTATCCATATCTATCTACACATGTACACATCTTCTGGTGCAATATTATTTAATCGTAGTTCGAGGCTTCTATGGACGGACTGATGGGTTTCTACCATGATATCATATGGATCAGATGGATTTACTCATTTGCAAAGCTATGTGAAGTCACCTGAGTTATTTGACAAGCTTATGTGGCTAAGCATAATTGTGTAAGGTGTATCAAGTTCGTAGGGTATCTTACAACTTGATAAACCAATAGCTGTGTATAACCAGTGTATATCCACTACCTGGCAACCAAATCAATCCCAGACATGTTTTCTGTCGGGTGATTTCCGAACAAAGGAGATACCTCAGTTCATTTCTTCCTCCTCCCCACACAGTAGCCTGGTGCTATCTATAAGTACAGGTCGGGAAATACGCTGTATAACCGGACGTCAAACAGTCTCCAGATGTCGCACAGGACAGAACCATAAAAGTGGTACTGGCCATCATTCGGAAGCAATTTCAAAGAAGTTTGGCAGACTTAGTACAGTTTACACCTGAGTGAACAGAACGGCGACTTGTCACTATTATTATTTCTTGTGGCCTGCTTGCTTCCCCCGTCGCTACTTTCCATTAACCGATTAGTACATAGTCGACTCTCTTTTTTTTCGGCTGCCTGAGAAGGTCAGGTCATTAGTGTCACTTTGTCCCGTGTCATCGGTTGATATTCCCATCATTATTCATGTTGTAATTTTCCAGTCGAATGTATCTGTGGTTCGCATTTCCCTTCTCCCGTTGGAAGACAAGATCTGATGGGTCTAAGTAGAAAGTTTTGACAATCCCCTTAATTTGATCCCCCAGCTGGGGAGTAGGAAAGGATCTATGACAAGGTGATTGTATCTCGGGATGGTAAGCTGTTCCACCTCAGATTATCTGATTACGCCATTGAGAGCTGGTGGGTACCGGGGTGCATGGGAATGGGCGCTGGCGTAAAAATTATTACAGTATTGAAGGTAGTGACGGCCGTGTTGGGTAGTCTATAGAGGTCCACCAATCTGTGGGATAGAAACACACGCCACAAAGCGGTATGATTAGCAAATGGGTTGGACTGACATCATTTTCAATTTATCAAAGAAGTCCATACTTGTCTTTATT
Source organism: Amanita thiersii Skay4041 (assembly GCA_002554575.1). Lineage (NCBI taxonomy): Eukaryota > Fungi > Basidiomycota > Agaricomycetes > Agaricales > Amanitaceae > Amanita > Amanita thiersii. The sequence continues at coordinate 43,997 of KZ302020.1, read as the reverse complement.
TCGTCCCCAACTATACTTTCTCCCAGTATTCAATTGAGTAACGTATTTGTTAACACGCTAGCGGTCCATTCAAGTCCGCTAGCTTGGTCCAATTCCACTTCGGAACCCAACACCAGAAGGACAGGGCTCTTTGCATTTGTACTCCAGTGATCCAGCCCTGAGGTCAAACATACCCCTAAATCAATCACTGACCATCAATGGTATCCTGTGACACGGCCTTGCCTCCCATTGCATTGCTCACTGTATGTAAGGGCCACTATTCCCGTATGCCGAAGGAGAGAAGGTGGGGGGGGGGATTCAAAATGAAAAATAAAAATAACATACCTACCAATCTGTGTCCGAGTCCTCGTGGGTAGATACGTACTAAGACGGAGGATGGGAGTTGTCCAGAACTAGACATGGATAACCCAGCTTACTTGGAGGTGGCTCGTACCTTACTGCGCATGGGGATTTGTAAAATAGTTCATCACCGACCGAGCCGATATCATGATACAACGATAGTGTGAGAGCAGTGTGCTTATCCGCCAATCCTGACAAGATTACGCAGTATCTCCGCCGCAATAGCCGGTCAACATTCATGATCCTGTTAATCATGTCACTCCTTTGGTCTGTTTTTCTAAAACAGACATTACTGCCAAAGCATCATACGAACTGACTATTTTTCTCTGCTCAGAATCCTTTCCCGTAGCCACCAGATTCATAGAAGGTTTCCATCTGCTCGACAATTGCACTCAATGCCGTGAGCCACTTGTTCAATGCCTCATCTACTCTCTCCTGCGATGCAGGTGCACCGCCATCTGGATCAGCTGCAAGCTTTGCGTAGAATTCGCTACGATACGGGCATGCCTTCATAGCAACCTAGAAGAAACATAGAGAAATATCCTTGATCACCACGTAGACAACATCGTGACACCTACGGTAAAGAGGCCTTTCACAACAAAATTGTGGAACTTTTTCAACGTTTCCTCGTATGATTTTGAAAAGGCAGCAGATAGCTCGTCGCCTTTATTGGCTTGCGAGAATTGGAGGGCTTTGCAGGTGAAAGACAAGCCACGCAGGAGCCACATGAGGCCTTCGGTCGCTACCCTCTTCTTCTCGCCTTGCTCGTTCATGACGAGTTTCTGGAGCGTGCCAGACAATGACGGGGTAGCATCATAGCGTGCCCTTACTTTCTAAATGGGCTGGCTGTAAGTCGTAGGGTTTACCCGCAGCGGGAAGAGGGGACAACGAACCGCAATATTGCCTTTCAAGTCAGACTGAACGACAGAGAACGCTGCTGATCCCAATAGATCTATACAATCCACGAGCTCATCGGTAGTACTTGATCTGAGGTATCACTCCATTCTTACCAAAGAGGCCAACAAGGCCTTGAGAGGCTTCCAAAAAGACGAGGGTATCAATTCCATCGACAGTGATGGGTACATCTGCGAAGGACTAGACAAACGGTGACTTGGTGTAAAGGCGAGGGACAGAAGGGGCAGACCTTGACAGTATCTAAGTAGGGTGCCATGTTATAGGGTATGAAATTGAAATGAGATGAGATGAGAGTTTGGATAAAAGTAACTACAGTATAGTACCACACAGATCTTATCTAATCGGATTCAGGTTCGCGCCTACAACCTCCTTACTAGATGCCACACGCTGACTCTGCTCTTGTCCCCGAAAGGTACGACCTCCAAATGCGTCTCTAGCACACCCTACATTTCTAGTAACAAACTTTGTTGTCTAAAGCATTCAATCCAAAACCGATTTCTGGCAGCATGTTCATTCTCAGCTAGCCGCTCTGTTAGAAGGCCAGTACTGCTGGGTAAGCTAAAGTCAACCTCTTCTTTTCAACGGATGATGAGTTTGCACCATGATTCTAGATATCTAATCTTTCGAATGCTTCGTCCCTTATTTTCAACTCCCTACAGGCGTTTCCCAAGTACTTTGGTGCTGACAATTCAAAGGCTGTCAACTGGTGTGGTACGTGAGGTTTATCACCGTTTTCGTTGCGTATCGTTAATGTACATCACTCCTGTGGTAGGCTTTTATATTCATTCTAAATATTTTCCCACTCCTCGTCTTCGAGTAAACACCAAGCGTGATACAGTGCCCCCAGACGAGGTTTTACTTCTTGGACCTTTTTGTGGCAAACCAGCTTGCCAATTCATAAATATCTCCAAAGAGAGAGCACGAGGTGTTTGTGCTGATGCATATATCCAGCAAAAGACACTGGTAGTTCCTGATGTCGACCAATACCCTGGCCACATTGCATGTGATGGAGAAACCAAGAGTGAGATTGTATGTCCATTAGTATTAACACAAGGTGATACGGTTCATACCCTCGGAGTGCTGGACCTTGATTGCTTAGCCTTCAATGGATTTGACGATGAGGATAGGATAGGATTAGAAGGAATTTCTGCTCTGATTGTAGGTGCATGTAATTGGTAATACATGCACATGTAGAATATCTATTTGGTACCTTCTTTATGCCATGCTAAGAACTCTTCGTGCAACTTCTTCTGGTTCTCCCACGCATTCCTGACCTTCTTTGCCTGATTCTTGCTCAACTCATTGCCGTCCCCATCGGTCAGTGGTATTCCCTGGCTATCCCACGTTCCATAAGTACCATCCGGCACGTTTGGTGGCCTAAACATTTGTTCTGGAGCTAACCGTCCTTGTTCAAGTTTTTTTAATCGGCGCTGCCGTTCAGCCTCTATGTTGGCAGCCTTCTTAGAAGCCTTTGCCTCTGCAAGGGCTCGCTTTTCATCTCTGGTTTTGATGAGTTCGGCGGGCGAAACCAACTTGACGAGGGCCTTTCCATCTAATAACCAATTCAGCGCCCAAACTTATCGCCTTCGATTACTCGCACCTTCTTGATCGTCTAAGGCAACTCCCAGTGGAATTAGGTCCTCATCACGCAGTTTATCACAGAGCATAAGGATGTCCTTGAGAGAATCCTCTTTTTTTGACATCGCCACTCGACGGACGTTGTCTCTGAAAGATGACAAGGCACGAAGATATGGCATCAACAATCCCTCTCGCTGAAAGGCAACCGTGAGTCATCAGATCACCGAAGGGAAAAGGATACAATTTACATTCGCCACCGTTTCATCCTTGTTTTCTTGACCCCAACCAATATCTGAGGATCCTCCTTCACCGAGACCGAACATGCGGAGCATTTGCGCAATCCATTGCGCTACAGTCTCAAGCACGTCAATGTTAGCTTTTGATCCTTGGGAATTGATGTAAACATTTGTTCGGGATACCAAATCTCGCAGGATGTCCAAAGCGAGAGGCGTGTTGAAAGAGTCGCAAAGTGCGGTTCGGAAGGCTGACTGGCTCTCATGCAACCTTCGGAAGAACAATTTAGCAAATGATACATGAGGTTTAATACGAAAAGTTACCTCTCTATCAGTAATCGCTCCGGGTCATTATAGTGATGGGAGCCATCTGACACTAGTCTTTCCTCGCGATTCTGAATGATAAGTGCCTTGACTGTGGTGAAAAAATTCTATGTAGAGCCCTATAGATATCCCTTTTCCCCCTTTGATCCATAAGACACTCACATTAATTGTTTGTTCAATATTCCGCACTTCTCCGGTCATAAGGGATTCTGAAAAGTCTATTTTAGCATTCCAAAGTTGCGTGAGGAACGCAAGCCTTAGTTGTCGGGCCGTATATCTCGTTAGGATTTCCTACAAATGCGTTATCCCGTCTGATGAGCTGATGCATTTCATCAACAACGTACATCAATGGTAATAAAATTCTTTAAGGATTTACTCATTTTCAGGCCTTCTATATGGAGATGACCTGTGTGTAAGAAGTAGTTAACCCACGAGTCACAATCGTGGTATGCCTACAGATAAATCAGCACAGTGAAACCCTGTACAGAATAAGCGCTTAAACCTCAGACTGTGCCATTTCATTGTCATGGTGAGGGAATGCGAGGTCGATACCACCCGAGTGGATGTCCATATTGCTGCCAAAAACAGCACTTGCCATGACTGAGCATTCAATATGCCATCCAGGGCGACCACGACCCCAGGAAGATGGCCAAGAGGGCTCTCCAGGTTTTGATGCTTTCCATAATGCAAAGTCCGATGCAGATCTGCGACCTACTTTGGTTGATAGAGAGCCTGGTAAAAAAAAAAAAAGTCAAGCGACAGCACGAGAGACATCTGAACAAAATGTGATGCCTTCTCCCTCCTCCAACAGATCTCGGTTCCCTTTGCTCCATGGCTCTAATTTGGCATAATGATGGCCGTCTGCTTTGTCAAAGACAAGAGTATCAAAATAGACACTGCCCTCGGCCTCGTAAGCATAACCATTTTGGATGATGCATTCTATAAACTTCACGATTTCTGGTACATATTCCGTGACACGGGTTATGTTATCTGGTCGGCGCACTCGTAGCCGGTCCATATCATGGAAAAACCTGCCCTCCCAATAGGCAGCCAATTCACGGGATATACTAGGGTCTATCACGGTAGATCTGTACTGTGTCATGTGCGTGAGGCCAAAAAAAAAAACTGGGACAGAAGCAGAATAAGAAACCTGAGCATCTAAAAATCGAGTAAGGATATCTCGGGACTCGTCAACGAGCTTGAGAGCAGCGTCCTGTTCATGGCGACCCTTGTCAAGCTCAGACTTTGCTTTCTGCACTGCTAAAAGGCTGCGTTGCTACAAGTCGTCAAGATATCAATCTCAGGGGATAGGTTGACACGGTCGTACCGCAGCAGAAAAATGCATATCAAACTTCTCGTCTCTTTTCAAGCAATCAGTCTTCCATTCTTTGTTTTTTGTAAGCTCATTGAGGTGGCCCCATGACACCTCTGTCCATACTTGGGAGGTCAGTTCAGATGGAAGTCCACGAGAAACTCGTTCTCTCATGTGAACTTGCCAAGCTTCCTCAACCTGGGAGACCAAATCAGATGATAAGCCTTTCAGGTCGGACTTGAATTTTTCAAACAAATGATTCTGTCTGGCTCGCTCGATGATCTATTCCTGCATCAGAATGCGCGTGGCGGAAGCAAGGGATGGACGTGATATCACCTTGTCATCAATATCAGTGATATTCATGACGAAATGGAGATCATAGCCAAAGTAATCAGACATGATTCGACGGAGTATATCCTGTGTAACATAGTTTCTGGATGAGCCGTGAGCGGTTAAACGGCGGCCGAGGGAATATGGGGAGGGGAGACCTAGCATGACCCATGTGCGATGCATCATATACAGTGGGACCGCAGTTGTACCATTTTACATGGCGGCCATTGAGAGGGACAAAGAGAGTCTGTTGTAGATGGGTTTGATAATGATGAAGGTAGCGAGAGAAAGAATGTCAAACTTTGGTGCGTGTCAAGGAGTTGTATATTTTGAGCTGAGGCTCATCAGATTGAGGGGTAGGAATGAACCAGGGTGGCAGTTGCTGGGACATTGAGAGCGCACGGGCGAATTTGGGGAGAAGAGAAAGACGAGATCTTGTGGCTGCAGCGAATGGCCAAACGTGAATCATGGCCCATCTACTTCTCGATTACCTTTTTTGGTTATGCTTGTTAATAGTCACGTGAGTAACTCAGGCGGAGAGTTTCCGGACCGGCGTTCAAGTAGAAGCCGGGTGTGCCAGATAAGGCAGGTAAGTTCGCAGTCGTCTTTGCTCAACTGCGATTCAGTTGATGATCTATCTCCTTCAATTATTTGATCACCTTTGTCCGACCTCCTCGTTTCTACTCATGATCACTTCTGTGCGGTCCAAGTTCTCCACATGTTCATTTACTCATCACCGCCCCCGGTCCAAGTGTCACTTTCTACCATATGGTAATCAAGGATACATGAAATGTTCTTTTGATCGTAACTTGGTCCCATGACAGGCAGTACTTGACTTGCTTCATCTACAACCTGCGAGGTCATCACACCCGCCTGTGCCTCTATTATAATGACATTAATTGAATAGGTCCTCCATGGCTAACTCCATATGGTGATCGTTGATTAAGGCCTCCTGTCAATAATATTCAAATCGTCCAGTGGTAGAATGCAGTATGTTCCTCCCAGAATTGGCTCCAAGCTTCGTATTCTATCCGAGGACCTCGAAGGGTGGACCCATATAGCACATATTAATTCACAAGCTTGCGCCAAAACGATACTTGGCCAGGCATTAATCCGAGATATCCGGTATTCACACCGGTAGCACTCTGAGTTGCCAGTGCCAAAACTCTATCTAGCCACAGCCTAGTGGTCCACCGGAAGCAAAAAAAAATTAAAACAAAAAAACAAAAAAAAACCAGCTGGCCTAATACAGCAACGATCGTACTTGGTTTCCTGGTCTTGGATTCTCTAATTGATGTGAGTTGCCCTATATAAAGCCGACATATCATCTTGTACCCTCTCCATTCCATCCTCGTATCACTTTTCGAGATGCAACAACCAACGTGCACTGGTTTGCGTATCAGGAGCACCAGTGATGCTCATGTTATCTTTCATGCTGTCTCACTAAAACTCTTGCCCATGATAACTCGGCGTCTGGATACTGAGGAACGTCGAGCAGTTGCTTCGGGAAACATCTTTGTGTGGGAGGAGAGAGGACACAACTCGGAATCCACAGGCGTGAGCCTCATTTCAATTGATGGTTGCCCCAAGTTATGGCTGCTCAATTGGATTCGTCTCATAGCTGGGTATTGAGCGCTGGACCGACTCTAGACGCTGGGGTCCAAGTCGTGTAAAGGATGTAAGTCAAGTGTACTACCCAAACAAAACTAGCTCGGCTGAAGATACACACATGACAGGAGTTTCTTTATTATCACGAGAGGGAAGCCACGGACCCGGATGTGATATCCGACTCTGACGCGTGAGCTTCCCATTGTCTATCTTTCCGCAGGGAAAGAGACTGACGACAAATTTAAATAGCTCCGGTCAAGGGTCAATCAGGAACCTAATCAAGCAGACATATTCTGTGTTTGTTGAAACGCCCAGAGGTCGGAGGAAATGGCACCTGAGTATGTGAATCTGCCAGGAGGAGGAACGAAATCTAATAGATTACTAGTTGCCTATTTCACAGAGGCGTCACGGAATTATCTCCGCACCATTGACGACATTGCGCAGCTGGCGTCCTTACACGTGCCGCCTGGCAGGTACAGGAGTGCGCGTTGTAAAGGAGGGAGGCTGAGAGAGACTGACTGCTCATATGCTAATGCTTTCTATCCTCCCTACATTGATGTGATCTGGTCACCTCCGGGTCATGCACCCATCTACGGTGGTAGCTATGGGCAGCGACCCTTGGCTGATGATTGGTATGGACACAGTGGTGGTAGTTATGGAACCCGGAGACAAGTGCTTGCGCCACTTTCATACCTGCAAAATATTCCTCCTCTACGCCGCCATCCGCTAGATGAGAAGGCGCTGATGTCATTTGTACCGAGTTTGGTATAGTAATGTGCAATGTTTTTTTTTTTTTGAACAATTGTAAATGCAAACTGTAATGTAGCGCTAGAGTAGCAATGTATCACGTATAGTAGATGGAAAAATGGAACGGTGTCCGTGGAGAAACGGGAATGGGGTCAGGGACAATGCCGTGGGGTGGTGGGCAGCCGAAAGGGGTTACTGGCAGGAAGATGCTGAATGACACTCGGTGAGGGGGTTAGAGGGGGGGGTGTGAGGAAGTGAGAGTCGAGTCCGTTGAATTTTGAGTTGTTAGAGTGATTAAAGTTGTGTTCAAACTTCAAAAATCCCCGAAACTGAAATCTCGATTCCCCTTTCCTGTGTCGTTCCATTTTTGTCGCTTCAGGGTCATTCACTCGTGTCTCTTCATCTACCCTATCCCTCTCTCTTTCCTGCCTTTTTTTCCTTTTCCTTTTTTCTTTTCTTTTTTCTTTTTTTTTTTTTTTTTCACATGCAGGTCCCCACTTGCACCAACATACGCATCCGTTCCACTCACGACGCCCACAAAATATTCTATGCAGTTCGCCAGGGCCTTCTACAGATGGTCACAAGGCGTTTGGACGCGGACGAGCGTCTCGCCCTCGCTGCTGGTTGCGTTTATGCCTGGGAAGAACGTGGTCCCCATAGTGAAATCACCGGCCTCGGCATCGAGAGATTCACTGAAGGCAGAAGGTGGAGTCCATCCAGAGTCAGAGACGTCAGTCTTCCTCTCTCTATATCCTATCCTTCATCTTCATCCTCTCTTGCTTTCATAGGAATTTCTCTTTTATTATGAAAAATACGTTCCACCTCCAGAGGCACATGCAGGGTGAGAACCTATATAGTGATCCTTCGCTCCCCCAGTCTATGACACCCTCCAAGATCTCAGGCTGAACGACTACCCCCTCGCGATTGGGATCCATTGGTAAAGCAAACTTACTCTGTTTGGGTCGAGACAGGCAAGGGAAGGAGGAAATGGCATCTCAGTGATTATGCTTTGTCATGGACTCCAAAGCGATGCTCAGCACTCATTCGCAAGTTTAGCTGCATATTTCACACAGGCAACGGTCGATCGATTAGGCACTGTTGACGATATTCCAGGTGTTCGTGACCTCGCTGTTCCAGAGGGTATGTTCAAGAGCACACGGGTCAGTAAAAACAGAAACAAACCAGAAGAGCGTTCTAGCGAATCTTCCAAACCTATACCTGCCGTTATCCGAACCTACGCGCCCTTCCCTACTCCGGCTGTATACCCATCACAGCATTTGTACCAACCTCCCATGGCAAGGCAGCCTGATACAACCGCCACACACACTCCATATCCAGAATCGTCTACTTTTCCTGTTTACTTCCCAGATCAACCTCAATCGTTGTCCTTGGCCCACTCTTCGCCTCCGAATCAAACTCGCTTGCCATCGCACGAGCCTAATCCACATTTGAACCGCACTAATTCATCCCTGGTGTCATCCAACCCACAGCTTCTCTGTCGTGCTGAACCAAACCCACGAGGTCCATATCACGAGAAGGTCGTGTACGAATCTCAATATATGAGGTTTGCACCCGTCTCTCAAAACCCTTCCGTGTCATTCCCGCCCGTGACTTCCCAAGAATTGCACCAGATAGAGTCAGACGCTAATTATAGCGAACGAAGCGTTCAAAGTAACCCCAGTCAATATCCTCAGACGATATACTATGCGCGTACCTATGACCCGCTATCATATAATACACCACCAGGACAGTATGTTCCTCCTGTCAGTACCATAACCAATCCTCCACCCTCTACCCTCGCAACCAACAATGGTGTGAACGCCAGTAACACTTGTCAGCCTGAGTCTCAGACCTTAGGTCGTCCATTTCCTGACTTGGATGCCAAGGAGAAAGACTCAAACTTGCCGCCACTACACTCTGTGGAGGGATTGCATGCCTCCATCTATGAGCTTACAAATCCTGGCGATGTCCTTATTCGTGGCCAAGAGCGCAGAAATGCTGTTGGGCCTTGTCGAGACCTCGCCCCGCTCCACTCATTAACAAGGCCTCATCCCTATCGAAGGGAGCCACTAGATGACAAAACCCTTCGTCGACTTCGCCCCCGTGATTAATGTCTGTACACATTGTAAATATTAGCAGCATCATAATTCCTTGTATCAATAGCTTCCTCTTACATATAATTTCGGTCACTCATTGGCAATCCCTTCGTTCGTTCGTTCTTCACTTGATTGTGGGTTAAAATTGCGTCACATATGCTAGGGGGACATTCCGAAACGTGCAGTATGTACAGCAATCCGGAGTAAAAGATTTGTAAAAAGTAATTAAGAAGGTTTGATGGAATAGAATTGCATGTGTTTTGCTTTGCATAAGGTGTTCTAGCAAGAGGGAGGTATGCGAGACTAGTCAATGTACTGGAGAGATCATGATTGAATGGGAAAAATGATGTATACAACGCCTTCACCACTCAAATTCGCTAACCGAGGCTTTAATTTTAATTGATCCACAACGTAAACGAAACAGCCTGTCACTCACCCCGTGCACTTGGCAAAAAGGTAATCACGCCCATTGATATGGATCATCCCATCCTTCAGAATGCATTTCCATTTGTTTTTAACTCTAGCAACCTGTTCAAGACGAGAAAATCAATCAAATCAATCAAATCCCTTCCAAAGAACCGTCAGTGAATGAGATCATACCTTGTCATATGTACAAAACACTATATCAGTTTCACCAACAGTACCTTCTTCTGCGTCTTCTTCGCCTTCAGTATCAGAATCGTCCAACTCGCTATTAATAGCCTCAGAGTCATCACGAGGCGCTGGAGGAGCAGCTGGTGCGGGTTGAGGAAGAGAAGGATGAGATGGGCGCGGAGCGAAATTCCCTTGTGAAGGGGGAGGAGAGGGTGTTTCCTCGTCTCCCGAGAATTCCGATGGACCATCTACCTGAGGTATTCGCGCTTGTTGCTGTTGTTGGGCTGGTTGACCACTTGCTTGCGTCTGTTGAGCAGGCCTTGGGCTGGTATTTGCAGAAGTTTGAACTGGAGCCGAGGGTGGAGGAGGACGTGGAAAAGACAATACACCTGTTTGTCCTCCTGGGTGTGGGGGTATCGGCGGGGGCAACTGTCTTCCATTCGTCAATGAAGGTCCTGGGAGAGGAGGGAGTGCATAAGGAATCCCAGAGGTGAGCATATAGCGGCCATCTAGGGGCTCAGCTTTCACCGCTGGTTGGCCAGGGGCAGCTACTGCGCCGTACGGGTTGTGCGAGGCATAGTGGGGTTGCATCATATGCATCGGATGTGGCGGGTAAGGATGATGCTGTTGTGGAAGTTGTGGTACCTGTGGAGGGGGGGGTTGCTGGGGCGCATCAAAGTCAGCGACACGAGATGCTAGAACCTTTTCCTGCCATTTCTATCAAGGTATTCCTGTTCAGTCATGCAGAGATTGGACATAGACTATTCTACTTACCCGTTTCAACTCAGCCAGAACGTCCTCGTCAACGCCATATTCATCGAATTCTGGCTTTATGGCCTGAATAACATCTTCAATGACGGTCCGGTAAATGGAAGGCTCGATGACACCAAAAATTGCCGTGTTAAAACGGGACAGAACTACTACAACAGCAAATTGGTGAGCAGCTCACCACTATCTTATTGGACATCTGAATCAACTGGTCGTCACGTTTGACAGAGGTGTCTACACCGCTGTGGCCCGCCGAGGGAGATGATGGGAGAGTAACGGGGGTCCCTTTTATACCAGATGCGCATCCATTCGAACGTCGTACATTTCAAACTCCGACCAATGTACTCAGACCATAGATTCCCACGCACAGACCATTGGGCAGCCCACAAAGCGCATGCTTTGCGGCATGGTGGCTGCGTCTGCCACGATGTCCGCACATGTACTCAATGCCTTAAAGGTGTTCTTTTCGAACCCACTTCTGCAACACTCCTTCACTGTTTGAAATCATTGCAGTCTCAACGCTATGAATTTTGTAGCTCTCTTCCGAAAGGAGGATAACGTTGATACCAAGGAAACAACGACAACCAGCACCAATGTCACCGGGTTATTCTCATCTAACCGTGCGGCATCTCCTCTAACGGTCGACATGGGTAATGGGAACAAAGGAAAATCTCCCATAAATAATGAATCGGAATCCTCACCATTCCATGCGACATCGACCACGATACGACTTTCCGAGAGTTTACGTTCAGGGATCAGTGGCTTGGGTGGATTTCTTCGACTTCGTGATAATATAACCATCACTGATCCCAAACTCATCGCCGCGAGACAGATGGTGGAGGATGCTTTGACTGCAGAGAGATTAGCTGATAAGGCACTCATGGAAGCTAGAAATAAGGTTAGGGAGGCAAAGGAACATGTCCGAAACCTGGAACAAGAGGCCCATGAGGAGTATGTGTTAATTTTTCGGTGTGGTGAAACCTCCCTAATGCTTCCACGCCTCCACAATATAGGGCAATGCGCGCCAAAGCAAGGCATGCTGAGGCAAAGATGGTTAGCAAAAGTGCAAAAGGACTTGGAAAATATGGATAAGAAGGGTTTTGTTGATTATAGCATACTCTGTACAATAAATAGTAAATGCCTTCGGTTAGCGGCCGACCCTTGTTACTAGTTATGTTGTTGGTACTGTATGGTGTTTGAATAATAACGTCAAAAATAAGCACCAGCACCAGCGTACGTCCCAACAGAGGGGTGAAGTACCGATTCTCCGTCAATATTGGTATTCCGGGGATTATTATGTTCTTGGAAACTTTCGTTGGCGTGTAAAGATCTCGGTTCAAACGCTCGTGCTGGGGGAACAAAAGGTTGAGGATCAACAGCGAGTCGGCCAACAGGTATCCGTGTTTGTACTTCGGCCTGACTGGGTACCGGTTGGAAATGCAACTAGAGAACAATTAAGAATTTTAAAACCTGATTAGCTAATGACGCGTACAGTGTTATTGAGCGACCGGTAGTGTGAGTAGAAATTGTTGATACTCTCCAGCTCCAGTGCGATACGATTCCTGGCTTCGTTCTTGTTCGATTTTGTTCTACCAATGCTTGACCCACCGTCCTTCAGCTCATTTATTTCTTTCTTCGCCCAAATCATGAATGCAACTGCCTCCCCACTTCTAGCCTGGCCCCCATTTTCTCCAGCATCAACCCCAAGCCATTTTTTGGCCAGAGCGCTATGAAACATTACATTCTCCGCTAGATAACGACGAAGTTCAGCCGAGATGTCACCGTGTACATCAGACATAGTTTTGCTAGCGCCAAAGTTTTTTATGAGCGACCTAGCGGACGAATAGAGAGAGCTACACTCTAAGTGAAGTTTGGCAAGTAGCATAGGGGAGGGATGTGACTTGGGTAAAGGGGGTCCTGGAGTAACATTGCTATCATAGGTGGCTTTTGAGAGCAACTTTCGGATAGCTAGATTCTGGGCCTCTGCTAAGGACATCCTATTCACTTGGGAAAATGCATACTTTTTTAACACTTGACTACTGGGGACTCACTTAGCTAACGCACTATTCACCTCCTTTGTGAGGTCTGGTGGTAGTCTGATACCCACTGTGCCACCGACCCTACTTGCCGCCCACTCGGACAATAACGTTTCGCTGATATACGAAAATATGCCGCTTGCTCGTCGAAGGAAACTCACCGCATTCCCGAGTTGATCGTCCTTTGCTTTTCGATCTGCATCGGAAATAGTACGGTCTTGTTCATATGTACCCAGTGAAAAGATGTAGGAACGAGCCAAATTCGAGAGCGCGAATGCATAGGTGAGGAGTAGAAAGGCAAGATCTGCATGAAACGACGGTACAGAGATTCGAGGAGTGAACATGCCCGCTGATAGGGTTGCCCTCCAACTGAAAACTGGGTAAGAAGTAAGCTTGAGAGACCCGATAAAGAACGCTTGTGTGATCACAAACCCGGTTCAGAAGATAGACCAATATTGTCATGCGCAACGCAAGCCATGATAGCAAGCAGCTGAGGCAAGTATTCTTCAATGAGCTCCATCCAAGTGAATGAGTATATCTTATACACCGAAAAGAATTGCTCTACCTTGATTAATGTCAGATTATCCTTGTCAGCGTGATTAACATGTTTGTTCTCTTTCAATAAAGCTCGAATATTAGCCCTAGATTGCGTGGCTTCTTGTAAACGGCGAGTGTAATTCTTGTCCAAACTCAAATCCGAGCAAAAATCAGAGAATGAGACGGCACCGGTAGTTGGCAGATTATAGAGATACATGATGGTAACAGAACAAGAAAAAAAAAGAGTGAAACGACCCAGGTTCGAACCGGGGGAGTTGTCAAGTGGCGCGCGGGTGGGTATGAGTCCGTATGACTTTTTCACTCAAAACCCATAGTTCGTGGCCACAAGACTCAGTGTCGCGCCTTACTTTCCCTATCATTGCTGGCATCCGAATCGCACTTTCTCTCGCCAATGTCACGAAATCGCTGCGTTCAAATCCCCTCCTTTCATCTCCACTAGACTCCTTTTTGAACTGTAAGTAACCATCATCCTCCACAAATTATGGAATCTCAAACTTGATGACCGTCAGTGCAAGAGGGCGTCTACCTCTTTAAGCATGCTGAGGATCCTTATTCTGGTGGCTCTTTTCATCACGTATGTCAAGCAAATCCTCGCAAATCCTCGTCTCATTTCCGTTGCGCCTAGTCTCCCCTCTTCCTTTCAATTTTCACTACCTTGTTGCCATCATCGCAATATTCTCCACTTATATGGGCCTTTTGCGATATAGCTGGCGCACTGGCTCTTGTAAGCATATGGAGGGCTCGTCAAAATACCTCCACTAGTTCATGGGGTGATCTCATTACAATAGCGTAGGCGATAGTTTTCTGCAGCTATTCATATTCTGAATAGCCCATTTCAGATACATACTGAATCCTTATGTGATTCTTCCGAGTCTTGCAATGTCCACTTCCTCATTGGAGAACATGCTGATTCTGATCACTCTGAAATTTGCAAGCCAAGGTTAGTCTTATGTCACTCTCCATATTCAAGGAATTGAGATTATTTTCAGGTCGGCAACCACCTACTTTATTATTCCTTGCATTTCTTGTTCAAGTGTCCTTGTCCTACCTCTTATTAATTTTGCCCATTTTTGTACTGGTCAACATGGGCCCTTCATCTCAACTTGCAAAGCCGCATGGATCGACTGTACCTATTCGTCCTATTGCTTCCATGTTTGGAAAATTCTTAGTATATTCGCTTTGTCTAACATTCGCATCAACCATCATAGCAAATGGTTGGTCATGGACGAGTCAAACCTGGGGCGCCAGGTCCGTTCAATTGTGCTTTGGGTTGTACTATTCTACAATGCTTATAATATTGAAGTTTACTTCTCCCCGATCTTACTCCTAACCCTGGCTTATGGTGGTACTTCTTCACGGAAATGTTTGATCATTTCCGGCCGTTCTTCTTGATGGTGTTCTCGGTAAGTATTGCATGAATGGCTACTAAAGATGTCTGATGTACATAAAGGTTCATTTACTCATCTATGTTTTCCCTGTCTTTTTGAAATTCCGGTGAGCAATTATACCTCTTAAGACTGAGCATATTGGACACGTCGGAACCACTAGATATGATCCTCTTTATGCGAGCTTCATTCTTATTGGGATCCTCGGAATTTTCAAGCCTTATCCTACTCTAGCTTCTCCAGGCTTATTCATTAGTATGATTGTCATATTTCCGGAGATCTATGCCTGTGAGTCTAGTAATCCTCTTGTCACTCGACTTCATTGACATCGTGCAGACCTCCGCCATCCAGTCGTCACTGTTCTCCTATACTTACACGCATCGTTGCTAATGCCACTATTTCATGGCTTGTGGCTCCAACAAGGAACAGGGAATGCTAATTTTTTTTACGCTTCGACCCTCGTCTTTGCATGCGCTAATGGAGCGGCACTGATAGATTGTATATGGGCAGGCCTGAGGCTTGCTATAGGACCTGATAGTGAGGAATATGTAATTATACAGGAGTAAACAGTGGTAGGCACATGTCCCTTGGCAGCGTGCAATATGGAATAGTACCTTTCAAGTTATTAATATATTTGGACCAAGCACAATGTTGTGTGTTTGCATTGCATTGCATTGCGCCTCAGCGTGCCGACCACGCGTTTGTCGCGTATTCAAGTATTGCCCTTCCTACACATCAATTGCTTGAGTCTGCTGCCTGAATGGTTAACGCCTAGCCGTGAAGGCCTATTTTGCAAGGCGAGCACCAAAAGAGCGTATTCCGGTTCCAAACCTCAAAATTTGCCCCCTTTGAACTTTCCTTTTATGGGCCATCCTTTGTCCTATGGGTGCGAATTGATTGGTTCTTCAGAAATTACTCGTATTCGAGGACCACCGTTGATTGAAGCCCCCTACCTCACGTCTCCTTGGCCATGTCCTTATAAAGATGAACACCTGTCCCACCAGACCTTCATCCAGGAAACTCTATCGACCCCTGTACGCCCAATCCACCTATATCCTCTCGCTTCTCCTAAAGCCATGGTACCATATCTGCTTAGATGACTACACATTCTCCATCGCCAAAAAGTCCACAGAGTGTTTTCCCACCGAGACCACCACTGTCACCCGCACAAGCAATAGCGGAAGCTTGGAAAAGAGAGTCTGTGAAAAGTCAAGAGCGGTGGAGGAAGATAGATGCGGAAGTTAAGCTGAGGTATTTGGAATCTCGCCAACAGGATTCAAGATCCAAATTATAATCCGCAAGTCCAACAGGGGTGAGCATCAGTAAAGGTCGTCATCCGTTACTAATCTTGTTCTATTATGATTCATCGCTTGTTTCATGGTATTGTCAGACAAAAGTTGGTAACACCCCATGATGGGAGATGATACTGTGTTATATAATAATCAATCAACGCGTTGTATTCTCTTGATAGAAGTAACATACAAACCTGAGATCTCATCCTGACATTGATAATGCTAGTCTATTCCAAGACCTCGACATCGTCGAGGTGGCCGTCACTACCTTCATAATCTTCACCTTCATGGTCATAATCTTCCTCTTCCTCCAAAGCTGCCTCGGCTTCCGCTTGGGCCTGAGCAGCTGATGCAGCATTGGCAATAGCCTGCTCTAGTAAACGTGTTTGCTCGTCTGATAAACCATACATAGACAGTGGTGGTAATACTGTGGCATTCTGTTCTTTTCCGTCCCCTTCTTTCGTTCTAAGCTCGAGGGATGTTGTTTCTGGCTGCCCTGCCATTTGTACAGAAGATGGTAAATTTGATGAACTACCGACTCCAACAACTCCTGAGAGAAGGTTCTGCGGCAATGCTTGTGACTGCGCCCGGGCGATCACACTTGCCAAGGTGGCTTGACCACCCGTAGGATCCACAAGGGTGGACATAGGGCCAACTGGAGTTCCAAGGGTATTGCTCACATGTGCTTGAAGGAGTCCATGCAGCCGAAGCACTGTAGATTGTATGCCTGTTATCAGAGGGGAGCTAATTTCCCCTTCTTCGGCGTCATCTCGTAGACTGCCATTCATAACCAAATCCGCTGCAGCATTTGCCTGGCTCACGGTAATACCACTCCAGATTTTGGCCCTTCTTTCCTCTCTCAAAGCATCCTCCCCTTCTTCCCCATCGAGTTCAACTTCCAAAACTTCCGCATCAATACAAGCCTCGCTTTTCGGACCCCTTGCTTTGCTCCCATTTTTATGCCTCTTGATTGCGTCTCGCCTCGAAAACACTTTCAAACATCCACCACACTTCCAAGCTTTATTTCCGTGGAGCTTAACATGTCGTTTGAGGTCGTGATTACGTGCAAACGAAGCAGGACAAAAGTTGCAACGAAAGGGACGGTGTACAGCGTGCAGTCGTTGATGACCCCGCAAGCTATACAAGCGTGAAAATGTCTTCTTGCAGCCAGCAACAAGACAAGGATAAACGGCAGTTCCGATATCGGTGGCAGCATGTTGTGGCTGATTCGGTAACCACTGGTAGGTAGAACTCGTTGGGTATGTCTGAGGGTGCTGCCCTGAGAAAGTGTCAGGAGTTTGGCCTATTAGTATTCCGCTGAGGACACCAATAACTTGAATCAAGCCGCTAATTTCTTGCAGTGCATGCATCTCACGGCCACCTCCAGCTGATGATGTGACGGCGAACAAGAACACCTGGTGAAGTTGGAGACGTATTGATGATATTAGAGCAGGGTCGAGCGGACCACCAGGATTGCCCAACGTCTGTGCAATCATTCCAACAGCTTCCTCGATGCGGCTTTGCAAATCGATCTCAGGTAAATATGGTCGTTTGAAAGGCCTGGATTCCGTTTGCCGAAAATGTGAGCCGTCGTTCTCGTCTCTCTTTCTTTTACCTTTGTCGTGCTGTATTTCGGAAGCATTTGAAAGGCGTAGGGGTCCAAAAAGAGTCTCGGACTTTGCGAGCCCCACAAGCGTAAGACTGAGAGACATTGCCATGCTTTGGGAGACACTCCCAGAAGACACAATCTCCTGTAGTGATTCGAGTATTGTCCGCGAGCTCGTTCTTGTGACTTTAGCTGTCGCAAGAATTGATCGCGCCAATTCGTCATTCTCAACAAACAAAAGTATATTGTTGACGGTGCTTAAGATCTGTGCCAATTTAACATTTTGGGAAGGCCCTGTCGGTTGAGTAGCTGCATCGGTAGATGAAGGTGCGTGGGTGCCACTGTGCAGTACGGCTGTAGCACTTGAGGCAGGTAAGATGGACGACAATCCTTCTGCTTTAGCTTTCCTTATATCCGCCCATAATTCTGCGCCTAGACGACGGGCAATCTCCTCTGCTTCTGCGTCAATGTCATCGTCATCATCGTAGTCATCAGCATCGTCCCATGCCTCGTTTTCTTGATCATTGACATTGGTTTCAGAGTGTTGTTCGGGAATAGGCTCGCTGTGGGATTCAGACATTGATAGTCAATAAGACGTTTAGACTTGCTTAAATAATCTGACTTGGAAGCCCTTATTGTAACTCTTTCACTAACTCACTCGACCAAGGATCAACCCAACGTGAGGTCATACAATCTACACAGCGACTTATGGCAGATACCCGTGGCAAGGCGTGGCCCCTCGCAAGTGCTGACCTGACGAACTCTGTGTGTATCACCTATTATCCCCTCCACAGATGTCAGTCAATAATCCTGCCTTCGCTCAGATTCTTGACCTCGTTCAACAAGCTGGACAATACAAGCAGCTCAAAAAGGGTGCCAACGAAGGTAGAGTAATGACTTCTCATCTCATGTCCCCATGCTGACATTCTGCCTAGCCACTAAAACTCTTAACCGTGGTATTGCTGAGATCATCGTCCTGACTGCCGATACAGAGCCTCTCGAAATTTTGCTTCATCTTCCACTCCTCTGTGAGGAGAAGGTGCGGTAAGCTCCGTTTCTTATTTTCGTGCCTCAATAAGCGCGTCTCTAGAACGTTCCCTATGTCTTCGTCCCCTCAAAGGCTGCTTTGGGACGCGCCTGTAATGTCTCGAGGGCGGTTATTGCTGCCAGCATCACCACAGGAGAATCCAAAGAGCTCAATAGCCAAATCACCACCGTTAAAACTGCTATCGAAAAACTCATGATCTAGATAGCTTTACCTATATAACGTAATTGAGACAAGATCTTTTAACTCCTTGAACAAAGAAAATACAGTGTATCCTATTCGGTTCAGCTTCACAGTGCCTCGAGTGGAACAAGTACTTCAGTATAGGATATGCGCTTGAACTGGAATCATTCGAGGAATTCATATATTCCTATTTTAAAGTGGATCCTTCTACTTGAACCCATTAACATTTTGTCTTTCCTCTCCCAGTCCCGTCACTTCCCTGCATCTCCTCTGGATCACTGTAGGCCCATAGAATACCTTCTCCATCCAAGAAATCAATTCCAACTTTTTCAAATCTTTCAACCCACCAAATAAAAATATGTTTCAGCAACGTATCCATATCAGCATCAACTAAGAAGCCGACCGTGCGGACAATCTCGAGCTTCGGGTACCTGGATGGTGTGACCGCCATCAGGTGCCTTGTGGTGTCTGTCGCTGTTACGGTCTCCGGGTACAAACCGTCCGCTCTGACACCGCGTAGGCCGATACGTCGGAGGTTATTGTGAACAAGGGCATTAGGAACAGCAGAAGTAATAGGGTAAGTGAATGTGGTCAGATTAGGACAAACATTATCTTCAAGGAATATATTGAGATCAATATGCTTCGAGTTAGCCCGGGCGCTTGGCGCATACTCTGTGTCAAGATCTATGTCGGGTGACGGTGGGGGTAAATCTATGTTAATCAAGGATGCACCATGGACCTTGAGAAACACCTGAACAAGAGAGTTGGACACAGTGCCTTGCATTGAGGTACGTAAGGTAAGGTTGCGCAGAGACGGTAAAATTAGTGCGGTAGCAACTTGCAAGCCCCGGGCATGCGTTGATAGAATGAGATCTTGAACGAATGGTAGAGTTGGCCGGCTTCCTTTCTCGTACTCGGTTGGATCACAACCGATGATATTTCTTAGATCCAAAACACGTAGATTTTGAAATGTAGCGAGGAATACGGGCGACACAAGTGTAGCGTATGGTTCCGAATCCGATCGGTGCTCGCTCCAAGATAGACCGTGGAGACTCTGACCACAGAAACGGGTTATATAGCTCAAAAACGCGAGAGGAAGGTCGTGGTTCCACGAACCGGAGAGCATAGAAAGATTGGGACAGGATTGAAGAATATGGAGGATAGTCTGCAAGTAATGCTGGTGATGAGACCCCCGCGCATGGGTATATATTTCTATGTATCTCGTCCAGTATCCATAACCAATCGACTTTGCTTTGCAGCCGATTGTTAGAGGACTTGTGGACTCGGAGCTTAGTCGGAGCACCTTAAGGAGTGTTTGCGCACGGGAGGGACTACGAATTACGACGTGTCTGTAGAGTAATGAGATACTAAGTTGCCTCCAGAAACGGCAAACGAGAACTAGGGAGAGCTTGGTACGCAATGCAAGAGATGGTGAGTTCACGGCCATTACATTGTTGGAAACGCGTCTGGGTGAGAAGGGATCCAGTGGCACAATTGTCGCCTCGCGATGGACGTAGGTAGCAAATTGGAATATCTCAAGCCACAACTCGGGAGGTAATAGATTGGATGGGTTTGTTAGATTGATTGAGGGATTGTAGCTCAACGTCGCGAGTGGACTGGTACATGGATATAAGACCAAATCTGCAGGGATACATATTAGAAATACCAATTATAAGGGGTGAAAAGCTTTTCGTGTAATTGAATGAGAAACAACATTGGTCGTTGGAAGAGAAAGACAAACGCGCTATTCTTTGAGCCACTTGAGCTCCCCTCTTTACCCTTCTGTCAAAACAACCACAAATAATCTTCTCCTCTTCCACCAAGAATGCTGTGTGGATACGCTGGTGTCGTCCTCGCATGTCTCCTCCACGCCTCACGGGCCATAGACGTGTATCTACACCCGCAATCATTCCCAGACGTCAGCTCGCTATCCCTGGAGAGGGGCAGCTTCCAACTCTCTCGCCATCTTGACCTCGAAATATTCGAACCTCAGCCCTTTCAAGATAATTCTTGGTCGTATGCGGAGGACGAATTATCCATGGGGTTGGGCCCACGGAATACTCTCCTTGTCACATTAGACTCTGCCGATGCCAATGGTAACCAATGTTTTCTTCTTTTCTTTGTCAGTGCTGACTTGCCATCATTAGCAATCCTCCCAATTGAGCTGAAACGCTCATTCAGCATCAGTGCACCCCCAACAAACACTCTGGATTCCGTTCTGTATACTTATCTTACGCGTGCAAGGCAAAGTTATTCCTCCATCTATGGTAGCAGTGGGCCGACGTGGCAACACGAAGATCTGGGGACGTTATCGTCTTTCTTAAAGTACGAAGAATCAGGATTCGCTGCTATTGAACTTCAGGACTTAATGACTATTCGTCTTGAATACGGCTCGACAAGTAATGAATACCAGACCACTGCTCGATTGATACGTGCTTTCCTGCAAGATATGCTCAGTCATGCTAGCCAACCCCGGCTTGCTATTCTCATCTTTGATACGGACAACAAGCGCATCGTGCCTCGTCAAGACCAAACACCGCTTCCCCCCAACCAGCCGCCCCCACAACAGCCAATAAGCTCTGTCTCTACATGCCACACCAGTGAGGATGTCTGCAAGAATGCAACCAACTCGTGTTCAGGTAGAGGACAATGTGCCGAGGCAACAAAGTCTGGCCGTACATGTTTTGTATGCACTTGTAGAGTGACAAAAACAGGCGAAGGGACGAAAACGAAGACGGAAATTTGGGTGGGCGAGAGCTGCGAAAGGAGGGATATCAGCGGGTGAATATTGGCAATCAAAATTAGCTATTCTCATATATTGATTCGCTTGCCCCACAGGCCGTTTGTTCTTCTGACCGGATCGGTAGTCACGTTGATACTCCTTATTGTGGGATCGGTCTCACTCCTGTACGGTGTCGGGGACGGCGAGTTGCCGAGCACCTTGTTGAGTACAACTACAGCGCCGAAAAGGGACTGATACAGGCAATGGATGATATGACATGTTCCGATTCCCTGAGGGTGGGAAGGAATTCGGTGGTTTATAGGATACACGTTTACATCGGACAGTGTTTAAATTGTGAACAAAGCATATCGGCTGCTCTCTCGGTAAGCTGGTGAGAGCATACGAGTAACACAGATTTAGTAGAGACTAAACGGTTCTGGGGGTTCGTTATCTGTCATGTAATGTTTTAAAGTTGAAGATGCGATGGATGAGATTATAATAATATATTCATATTAAGTGCAGGGGTGCAGTGACACATTTCGCCGTGCTGCATACATGCCATCTTCCCCGAGTACGCAACGTTTTCGGACAAATGCGGGTTTCGTGGTGAATAGAACCCCGCGTTCATTTGGAAGTTCTACGGGAGGATTCCTGGGAGACTAACCGGATATAGGAGGGTGAAGCAGGTGGCAGGTGACAAATTAACTCAACAGGGAGAAACGAGGGACAAAAGAGAGCAGTAGAGTTGAATAAGGGTATGGCATTGGAGGTGGGGTGGGGGACGTCGCTGAGAGGCGGCAAGTTAGTATGGAGGGACAGTGGGTGCATGTGGGCTGCATTTCCATTCTTGCGACGGAAGCAAATGCTAATTACCTCTCGGATGCCTAATTTGGGATATCGGCATGGATGACGTAAGTGCTCGATCAAGTTTAACTGCTTCGCGGACTTTCTCATACGTCGCGGTATGTGTCACCCACACAAGTACACGCTCATCCTTCCCTTGTTTGACAAATAGGTAGCTATCGCCTCTCCTTCATAATCCCCATCAAGGTATCATATTAGTATGTACATAATTATTCCCTATGTTATCCAGCGTCCCCATCTTACACTTACTACTGTAGTATCTCTCATCCTTCCCCATTTTATCTATAGTAGTCCAGCAGGCGAGAACAATTTCAATGCCTTTTCGTCCAGTGGGTGACGGCGAGGCGGCGGTATGTTTTCTAGATAAGCGAGCGGCGCTAACCCTTCTGGTCCACTATCACCCTGAGGTGTAATTTTTGTACCTACCACCGCCGCACTTCTCTGCTCCGAGAACGAGCGACTGTACACATTTTCGGGCCACGTTCTCTCCTCTGGAGAGTGAGACGAGACAGCCCGAGGAGTGTACGGTACGTACTCCAGGTGTGTAAACTCCGGCACGTCAATTTCTGGGTTGAAAATATGGTCGGGTCTTCCTTTGGCAGATCGGGCGCTTTTATACTTTCCATGAGGAACTTGCAATGTTGCTAGTTGGGGAACGTCATCAACACATTTCAATCGTTCGATTGACTCTTCTGTGAAATAAGCGACTATGCAACAGCCGTTAGCGGATCTTTCCGCAGACTAGGTACGAGATACAACTGACTCAGGTGCCACTTCCGTTGTCCCTTGGGCGTATCAACAAATACGGTATAAGTTTGCTTGATTAGTGAATTTCGCGAAATGTCGCTTTTCAGTGCTGATCTGTGCTCAGATGTTAGTCATTGTTCATGCATGGCCATGATGAGGAGCCAACTGACGGTCCGGCCATATCATACGCGGGGTCGGAGTACATGTGCTGAGGCATCTGCTTTTCGTGGTAAAATAGAAATCCCTTTCAAGTATTTCTCATATGATACCGGAAGTAAGTGAAAATCTCTGAAAAACTCACTTCTCTGACTCTTGACGGCCCCCATCGTATTCCTGTCGAAGGAGGTTCTTGAGTACATTTCCAAGGGTAGATCAAATTAACAACCATCTGTCCATCGTTCAATCCCGACCTTAAGGGACGTGAGCCATCAGGTACGTGAAGAGGATACACTGGAACTCACCCCAGTAAGTTCTGCATGAGGGCCTCTCTCCTCCCAGACGTATACTGAGCCTGGTGATATCAAGCTTCTCTCTTCCGTGTCCAGTCGTCTAGTGACCATGGGCAGGAGACCGATTCGCACAGCGTGGAAGATGATTCGAGCGTCTGAGGGAGATCTTATACGCAGGCCAGTGCATGTGGCGCGTTGCATTCTAGATGGGTAACAGAGGAGGAGTGAAGGGAAAAGGTGGTTGAATGTGAGGTGGGCTATGGACTAGAGGGGAGCTATATTAATGCAGTCACGAGAATGAAGAGGACTACATTTTGCTTTATCTGGAAAAGTCCGTCCAGGGTAAATCGAATGCGAACCGAAATCAAGGACTGATGGGGTTGCAGTTCTTACGACATATTCAAATGATCTGGACAATATGAACCTTTACAAATAGAGTTTTAGAACGACCGTGTATGACAGGGGTGGGAGGCAATGTGAAAATTTGCCTGTGCCTAAGAAATTATTATGGCCCATTCGCTATCAGGAGGATGATGAGTCAACTTGAAAGCCCTTGCCATGTTGCAAGTTACTTTGGGTTTGCCATGCACACTCCATTGCAGGTTCAAGTTTGATATCAACTTGGGAAATCGATTTGCTCTAGGTGAGACTGCTTATGGCGCATCTCCCACATGTGCCAATGGTGCATCAGCCCAGTCCCGAAGCAATCCAGGACAAACTTATCATTCGTAATTCATCCGCATGGGAGGGTCTACCTCCTCGACGTGCGGTAGTTTCTCTCATGGATGTTCGTGGGAGCGCGCATTGTCGATAATGAATTTGCGTGGGGTAAGGATGACCGAAGAGTCCCAGTCCGCTATCATACGTCAAAGTGTCCCCTGTATGCATCAGGCCGGCGGCTGTGTAAGTTTAGGTTTCCCATGACTTTTAACATGTCAAGATTGACAGTCCAGAGATTCCCAACTTGAGAGGGACACCCTGGTCTGGACTGGATATTAAGGGTGCTTACTGCTCGGGAAATGTCTTGATGGATCTTGCTAGAATTCTCATATATGAGCGAATGTCAGGCAGGGTTCTATCCTTAAAAGTCATGGGTAGTTCACAGAGAAAAGAAAAAAGAGAGCTTGCTCTCTCATAATCTCAGAATTTCGGAACATTCCCCGGCTGGATGTATCGAAGAATTGCGTGTGATGTATGTGGCGGCCACGCCATAAACGATATAAACGGCACGACGATCTTAGTACAACAACTTTGGCGGTTAAACTACGCTCGACTTTAGTGCAGTCCCGCTTACACTTCAAGTTTACTCCGCCTTGGCCGGCTGGGCATCCCCGCTCAACCGGGAACACTTCACAGCGCTGGTTTATATATATATTCAACTAACTCCAACAAGGCTGCAGGCGTGGAACCTCCCCATACGTTTTATCAGAACACTATTAATCATGTGCTGGTAACATGATAAGCGACTTTTTGGAGGTCATCTACACCGATCAATAGGGTGAAATCCGACACTGAGGTACTGCTGCTTGATAGGCTGTTGTGATAAACAGTGAGTCAAGGGAATCTGGTGACCCCTGCGAAGCCACTCAGTATATCAAGGAATACTGCAGCCCCCAATTTTTACACGCCATGTCAATGACCATGATTTGCTTACCCTGTGAACTTATTGTAAACCTTGTGAAGAATCTCTTTTCTGATGAAGCGTACATTACAGCAAGTCATGTCAATGCAGGCAGCAGAAACGACACCAAACACTACCTAATTATTACTACGGAAGGCCATTCTCAACATCCAACGTCCACATTCTACCAGGAAGTGGTTCGGGAATCTCATTTTTAACCACAATCTCATGGCATGGTGAGTTGCAATGTCCTGAGAATACCGCGGCCTACGCTGCTCATCGCACGATAGACAGTCATGTGCGAAAGCAGCGCACGGGTTAACAATAATTTGTCCACGGTTTAGATGACGAAGCCAGAGAACCCGTATTATTTTATCTAAGCAAGATAGCTAACTGCTGAGAAGGACGCACATGATGAGAATATAAGCAAGGTATATAAATAAACCTCCCACAGGAACTATGCGTATCTGAAGTGTGATGCACATGAAAAAAGAAAAGACATGGGCGAGAATGTCCGTGTGATATGGAGTGGATGTATCTAGAGTGGCCTTGAATGACGGAGAGACCATGACGTGTCATAACATTAGAGCAACATATATGTAAAAACCAGATGACACTAAAGTACAACGAAGACCCCACGGGAGGGAAGGAATGAACATGTAGTATCAATGTCTTCTGTGTTTCTTCTTCTTCGCGCCATTGATCACTGCACCAGAGACGGCGATCATATTTTGCAGCTCACCCTTTTTGTCAAGAGAACGGATATCTGCAACGGAAGAAATTGGTTTACCACCGACTATGAGCACGGGTAATTCGGGGGAGCCAGTCAGACGCGTGAGGAGTGGTAGAAGAACGTCAGAGTCATCGCGGATGTCAACATCTATGATTGTTGGGGCGGGTCGCAAGTTCAAACTGGCCAATATGGCTTTGATCTCTCTTGAAACGGGAGAATATAGCTAGAGCGAATGAGCGGAGCACGGAAAGGATGATTGATACGTGACGTTACCTTGGAGTAGAGGAAAACGGGGTTTCTAGTCCAAACATCGTGAACGATGGCTTGGACCTCCTGGTCTGCACGAGAGCCTCGTGTATCAAAATCAAGAATGAGCTGTGGGTCAATGGGTAGCGACGGGTCTATGAAGGAGGGGATGACATTCTGAGGGAGGCTGGAAAGAAAGCTTGAGAGGGCAGCAAGTTCCTGTTCTGGATCGAGTTTGACTTGTTTTCGATGGACGGAATGATGATGGGGCTTATGATGATGGTGTGCCCTTAGTGTTTCTAGAGCTTGCTCCATGTTATCTGTGGAGATGGCCTTCTGCCTGGAAATGGCCTTTGATGAAAGGGGAACATTCTGGACGAAAAGAATGTAAAGGGAGAGTGCTACTAGTGCAAGAAGAGCGAGAAGAGTTGAACGACGCTTGAACTTTTTCGGAGAGAAGAGGGAGAAGTTGGAAGAGAGAGGGAGAGACATGACTTGGGGAGGAGGGAGAAGGAGTGAGGGAAGGATAAAGGAGGGTGAAGGAGTGCTCGCGCGCTCCTATTGTCCTCTCCCTCCTCGTGTATCACCGCACCCCTCCCCTTCCTTTCCCCTCATTCCCTTTCTCCCCCTTTCGCCCCTTCTCTTTCCCCACCAAGATACACATTGTAACTTCCGATCTCGTAATTCAGATCTTCAATTCATCCTTCTCTCTCAATCTGCATTTAATCCTGCTGAACCTCAATTCCCTCTTTCAGTCTCCTCCCCTCTTTTTCTTCCTCCAACTGGTCTTCTCCGTTCTACAAGGGTAGATAACCGGCCATGTGTGGAGCACATTCAATATCAGTCCCTCACCAATACAGTAGTATAATATCGGTCTCTATCCAACAGCTTCCGACATCAACGTCCTTTTGCCGAGCTAGCTCTATTAACATCTCAATGAGCCTTCTCTAAGCACCCATCCACCCCTTTCCCCTTTGCAATAATGGGAGGTACCTTCCAGAATCTTTCGCTCTCGCCATCTAACAAGCAAGTTATGAAGTTAAACTCCGCAAACCTTATTCCTCTCCTTTCTTATAAACTCAATTCGATCCCGGAAAATAAGCTCTCAATGCATTTTCGATAGCTCTAGAAGCCATAAGAAGCAGTAGATAATAGCCTTGAAATTCACAGGATAATCCTGAAACATTGGTCAACTAACCTAGTCGGGTTCATACAAACCCAGACCCAACCCCAATCTCAACCCACCAGAATTGCCGTCAGAATATGCCTCACGAAGACTAGCGATTGTAGGGTCCATTGTATTACGTATCGCTGCTAGAACTGCACTAGCCGTCATTTGTAGGCTCCAAAGGCTAACCGTCTTGAAACGCTGTCTGTTGACAGCAGATTGAGTCACATGATACGCGAGTGCTTCGTATATCTGCTATAATTCAGGTTTTTTGTTCGGCCCCGGTGTGTATTCAGCACTTGCCTTGTAAGAGATCTCGTCCACGAGGCCAGCTAACGTATATTCGTAATCTTATTCAAGAAGAGACAACAATGGACTGGCTTACTTTCCCACATCTACAAGCAGACTTGGTTACGTGTAATTTTTTGAGGGAGAAATACCACTTACAGTCCAAGAGCCATCAAAATCACCAAGGTTCTTAACAACTCGACAATGTATTGGCACCAGCGTTCGATTAGCACTAAGGAACATCAGTCGTTATTCCCAGTAAAAAGAAAGTTGCTCAATATACTTCATGAACGCAACGATAGGTCGTATGAGCGCATTGTTGACATACGACAAGTCCTTGGTGAATAACGGCACAGCAGCCTTGAGGTCCCTGAAGCGCAGGTCAATTTCAACAACTACTTTTGGCTCATCTTTCTCGCCGCTTGTGCTCTCTTCGTCTTCGTCCACTTCATCGGCGAAGGAAGGTGCTGTGAGAGGTGGTTTTGCTAGTTCGCGTTGGCCAGGAATTCGTTCATGTTCCAAGTCAACCCCCGACCCCGAACTGGACAAGGACGTCGTAATAGCATCTGCTATCTCACCAAGAATGGCATTGAGAGCGATACTATCTTGTGGATCTCGTGGAAACTTAATATCCAAAACTGCATCTACCTTGCCTGAGGTTATCCAAGAAATGGGACCTTCCGTTGTTGTGGCACTTTTGAGATGATCAATATTGACACCGTCAATACGAATCCGACTCTACAAAGTTACGTCCTTAGTGTTTAATACGATAGTTGCAGAGGGACAAACCATCCGAGCCCAATTGCCATCCTCCAAGTCCTTTTCTGTCGTCCTTCCAATGCTTTGAGGCTTGTGTAGGCTGAAAAGGCAATTATCGAATTGCCCTACTACATTCTCGGCACATAGAAAATCGTAGAACAACCAACGTTTCCGAAATGTTCGGATGTCTGCACGGAAGATAGAGGCCGTATATGGGCGGAAATCATCTGGCTGGTAGACTGTTATTAATACGTCCTCTAACTGAAACGACTCCAGTTCAAAATCTCCAGGCTGGGATTGGTGACGAAACTCAGCTGGGTTCAACGGATTATCAGGATCCCAGTATACGGAGCGGCGATCTAAGGTTCATTTTAACAAAACAACACGACGGGGGCTCATGTCCGTAACAGTAACACACACCCAAAACGCCGCGAACACCTTTAACAACAGCATTCTCGACTAAACCTTTACCATCTAACCATCTCCATAAGGATAATGTGACGTCAACAGAATCAATGACAAGATCAAAACACGACCAGTTCGTGTCCTCTTGTTCTACAACTTGAGATGGTTCGTAGTCTTCATCATCTTCTCCAACATGATGGTATGCAGGGTGGTTTGCAACATCATAGCCAACAGCAGCCATATGCCCAGTGCTCCTGACGGACTTTTCTTCTTTGGTAATGTGGCGTGGCCTTCGCGAGACATAGACGTTTTTGAACGAGATCCTGGAATCTTTCCACTTTGGAACGATTGCAGACTCAAATATGATTGTAACACCTGTTTCGGATGTCAGGTAGTCACTGATAGCCCGGGCGATGTAATCTAATAGACATACTCATTGGATAGCACATTTATATGATGGACCAACTTACGCTGTAGCCGTAAGCTATTCGCAGTCGCAAAGATGACAGAAAAAAACGTGGTACTGGGAGGGTCGTACATGAGAGGATGGCTATTCGTAAGAGGGCTGTACGTACGTGCCGACGAGGATCCAAAGAGTTTGGCTCATGAGAAACCATGTTACAAACGCAGAGATGTCGTCTGCGTTGAATTTTCTAAATGATTTTATGGTGAACCACTTGAAACGCACTCGCATGCGCTGCCAGAACCCGTTTGCGACATTGAGAAAATTGTCAAGGGTATGGCGTTGGGTATGTGGAAGAGAGGCGGCGAGTCGTTGAAAGAAGCGGGAATATTCCTCCAGTGGAGGGTGGTGTTCCCCATCAGGAGGTTCCGAAGAGCCGTCAGTGGAGGACTGGGAGTGCGTCTTTGAAACCTTGTTGGGCTGTCTATTTTGCGAGGTATTATGAAAGACTGAAGTTGTGTGGAGGTGGTGTTTCCAGAAACAAGATTGTGTAGGGATTGTGAACGAGGATAGCCCAATTTTATTCGCGTTGGGCGGCTGTGAGTATAATCGGTATCGGTTGAGAAAGTTGGAAACTGAAGGGAGATTGGAATTTTGCTGGCGGAAGAAATCACTGATAGCACTGTATCGGGTGAGTTTAGAGTCTGTCAGCAAGTGTTTTTTTGTGGGACGCGAGAGACTACATGATGCGGAGAGTGCTCTTGGTGAGGAGGGCATTGACAAGAGGGATTGCTACGCATAGCTCTAAAAGGGTATGTCGTTCCCACGCAAGTGAGACTGCTGTGAGACATAAAGACGCGCATATATAGTACCCTTGCGGTAATGCCATCGCGTCGTGTTGCCCATCTATCTCTAATCATACGCTCAAATACCAATCATTCAAATGGTCCCGCCACCTAGTAATCCACATCTCAACAACCTCGCGTTTCTCACTAACATATCTTTATTAGATCCCAGTCGAATACGCGCTCCTCAGGATTTAGGTGCCTTGAAAGTTAAGTCACGTCGACAACGTACAGGCAAAACCCGTACTTCATGGCAACCTGGGCAAGCTGTTCGTATGACTGGAAGTAACAGGGACCACAGCAGGCGGCATGATAAGACAGGGCATTATGATGACGAAAAGATTATGCACTGGGGACGTAATGAAGCAGGGGTTCTAGCATTGTTGGAATAATGCAGTGTATTAACTAGGATGTAAATTAGAGTATTATCACAAGAACGTCTGGAAGGGGAGGAAGTCACAGGGACAGTAGACCCCCCCCCCAATCTCTTCTTTTTTCTCCATCTCGTGATATATCCTCGTGAGCTGAGCTGTTTCTTGTTTGTTCCATTACCCTTTCATACTCTCATACTCCCTCCACAGACATGGACCTTAACGCAGGAAGAGATCTCCCTGCTGCCCCGGTTCACTCTGACCAGAGGACTGTCCCGTCTTCAGCTATACCACAACCTCCCAGCTTCGCCAGTTTCAGGTTCACAACCATAGGCAAAGAGCCGGATCTTTTGAAACGTCTCTCCGTTCCTCAGCCCAATCATCACTACCAGGACAGTCAGCTATCTCCCACTGACCCTCCCTCCATCGAAGTAGCTGCGCCCCCTCTGCCTCGTTCTAGACCTACTTTATTCCAGGCGCTGACTGGTGCTGATGCTGGACCTTATTCGGAGGCATCGCCAGCCGCCTGCTCTCAAAATCTCGAGTTGGAAGGTTCTGACGCAAGTATCCCTACCAAGAAAATAACAAGCATATTCGACCCTTCCGTCTCCACATTGTTCAGCAAGCCCAGTCACGCTTCTACACCCCTCTCGAATAGGATTCCTCCTTGCACCAATAGCCCCAGCGACATGGATTGGTCTCCTTTACCTGCTTCGCCTGGACCACAATCATCGATTCAAGATGGTTTGAGATCCCCTGGTAATGAAACGAACCTGAACAGGGCCCGAGCTCGTCATGGGAGTACAGATTCTCTTAATTCATTGGAACTCGCCTACCCCCCAACTGAATCAGTAGTATCAAGGTCGCCTGATTCGGAGAGGATGCAAAACATAGACATACTGGAACCCGACACTTCGGAGGATGCATTTTCCGCGATTCGACAGCTTCAGCTTCGGTTACTTGCCGCGGTCACTTCCTTGGATTCATTAGCTACCACACAGTCCACTTTTGTTGCCGATGCAGTGTCACTAGAAGTAGCTGTACAAGCTACCGATGCAAAGGCAACATTAGCACTGGGCAAGGCTCATCAAGTCAAATCTCTTGCCCAACAGTCCTTGGATGCTGCTCAGCGGTCGATTTCTGTTGCGGAAGAATGTGTAGCTGCAGCTGAACAAGCCAAGACTCAAGCTAGTAAAGCACTATCTGCCATGTTACAACTTAGCCGTGATAATACTGACCTTCTGAATGGGGTCGGTGCAAGTGCGGACCATCAAAGTATCGAGATTACTACAGCAATAAGGCGCGATGTAGAATTGCTGGGTCATTGGTTTAGCAAGCTAGATGCTGCCTCCCGGCTCAATCGTATTGGCAATGACAATAGCCTTGGTCATCATGATGTTGTATCTATGTCGTGTGAAGTTGCTAGAAAAACTCTCGAATACGAGTCCCACCTTGGTATTAGGAAACGAAAGCGAGGTACCCATGTCGAAGAACCTACAGAGTCCACATCTTACCCAAGGAAAGGGCCACGAGTCGAGCGGACCCTACCCTTCGATAAGGTGCTCGAGATGGAAGCCGAAGCGGCGAGGGAAGCCTGGAATGAGGAGGCAGAGCGCCGTTCTGTTCCTCAAGGATCAGTCGTTCCCGCATCTCAAGAATCGCAAACACAAAGGCTATATCCCAATGAGCAACTTGCTGGTGGCCGGGCCGTTCAACAAGGCCAGCAGCTTTGTCGGAACAGTCGTTCTGCACCAGCTGGAAGTCAGAACTCCGAACAATATATAGGACATCCCTCAGTTACAAGTTTGCAATACCAGTCGTCAGGACTTCGAACCCTTCATTCTTCCCTCTTGTCAGACACTGACAATGCTCAGTTGTCTAACGAGGAGATCAAGAAAAGGGATGAGGAACTACGAGCCCGTCGGCAAAGCGAGCTTGAAGAACAAAGGCTAGAGATTGCGCGATTCCAGTTACGGCAACAACAATCCCAAGAAAGGATTGCACGACAAGAGGCCGAATCGGCGCGAAGCTCAGAGGCATTAATAATATACAAAGAAGCAAAAATGCTAGCGGAATTACATTGGAGACGGGAGGAACATGCGGCGAATCCATCGATAGCTATCGCGAAGAGTCCCCTGCCTGCGATGAATCAGAAACAACAGACGGAGAGTTCACAAAACAAATTGTCGAACAAACAACAAGTTGATGTTGCGCTCAAGAAAAAGGAGCTGGAACTACGACTGGCACGAGAAAAACTAAAACAATTAGAAACTCAGAAGTCTAATGTCAAGACTTCGAACACCAATCGTTTAATGCCTGCTGCACCTATCATAATTCACCAACAGATCCCTCAGCATGGTGGTGAAATACAACAGCAAGTGCCAAGGGAGGCCGTTAATCCTTGTAGCCTCGCTACTGATGTCCAGCATATGCAGGTTTCAAAGGCATCAACTCCGGTTCGAGCATTGGAGGTATCCAAAGTGCAGGAGGAAATAACGGAGCAACGAGAAGCAGTTGTAGATGTCACCACTAACCTTCATCCGCAGGGAGCAAATGAGGATCAACAGATCGCACCAACTGGGCTCTCTGTTGCAACAGTACATGTTGGTAACGTGGTTGCACAACAAACACTAACTACTCCTCCAATGATGGCAAAATTGAAACCTTCGTGCTCACCTGGTGGACCGGTTCCACGTAGTCAAACGCCTTTAGTTCCAATCTTTATTCGACCTTCAATGCCACGCGGAACAGAGAGGCACACTTTTTCAAAACCGCCAACTCCACTATCTACTCCTCACAAGGCTAAGGGCCCATCGCTGGATCTGCTACAGACTAATCCTCTTGAGTCCGCTCAGGGAACCGGATTGGAGAAATCTCCGCAACTGGATGTTGGGCACCCTTCCTCAACCTGCCGAGAAGTATCAAATAATCAGAGTATGAGAAGAATGCCGCAACTAACACCAGGTCCTTCGCCTATGGACTCGCAGTCGACGGTAAACGTGAATTGCATTCCCACCAAAGGAAATGCAGTCCATTTTTCTGTTACTCCAGCTCCACCTAGGATTAATACCCAAATCAACGCGGCCGTAACAAAGCGTGAGAGTTTAACACCAACGATTCCCCAATTTGAAGGGGCCAAACAGATCATATCCAAAGCCCCAGGGCCCACACTTAGTTCACAAATAGACGTGGATATTGATAATGAGCCCTTGTTGACTCCTCAGAACAGCATCCCGAGTGCTCCCCCCGAGTCATCAGATTACACATCGAATGTCATTTCTGCTTTACCCAATGCACCAAGCAGACCAGTGGCAATCAGGATCAACCCACCAACCACTGCTCCAGCGACTGGTTTCAACCCGCAATTGAGGCTGTTTGATCCCCTTGTAACTAATCATATATTGGATCCCTCAGTGAACCATTCAGATACGCGACATCCACTTCAGTCACGTTTAGAGCCACAACCATCTCATCACATGAATGATACGCATGATCAACTTGGTTTGGATGCCTCGCGCCTCACAGAGTTGAATGGGTCAAGGGCTGAAACGAAACCATCTCGTTCATGGCCATTTTCCCAGACCCCCCCAAGAGCCGCACCAGTGGTTGGAAAAAAACGGTTTAGAGATGATAGTTATGAAAGTGATGATTCATCGAGACGGCATTGGTTCCCAACGTATGATCGTAGAGGTTATAGATCTCGGCCGGCGCAGCTAACCGGTGATACGTACATTCCACGAACGCCCTCGCGTTCTCCATCGCCTAGGCCAAGGAGCCGCTCTCCTCTCTCACCTAGGTCTCCTCGTTCATTCCGTCCCTCGCTCGCTTCTCGAATTGGCTCTGATCGACGTGTGTCGGGAACTAATGATCCAGAAGTCTTTCAAGTTGGGAAGAGAGGCCAGAGTTATCGCCCAAGGTTTGATACTTTGCCTCCCCATTCTGATTCAGGGAGCAGGAATTCCCGCTTTGACCAATCTCCAATAAGGCCACCAAAACAACGCCCAGAATTACTTGATAGGTTTACAGGCCCTCAGGAAGACGTTAGAGGACCGTTGCCGAGTGAGAAGAATTACGCCGGTCATCCACCGCCCAAACGGCCAGCCCCAAAGCAACGAGGCGGACGGAGCGGCAGACCACTTGAGCAACGAATAACCTGAAAAAGTTGAATTTCTATCCACAATCAGTCTTGAGAATCTGGTAGGTGTTTTGATTCTTTCTTGACCTTAGTCTGTTGCCAACTCGAAACAGTCGCTTTTGGCGACCCCCTCTGATGTTCTTCTCTCTTATTTTATTTCCTATATTCACAACTGGTTGATAAGTATTCATTCCGGAGAATAGCAAGATATGATGGGTAGTAATGCGAGATTATAGTCCTGTATAATGCACAGTAGCTGACAACGCTGTCGTAATCTAATTACCACCACAAATGGACAGCTCTTTCATCTCTTGCAACACACCTTCCACCTATTAAAAATAAGTTGAATACGAATGGGCAAGTCTGGTATTCATAGACTGACTTGTGCATCTAATTGACCAGCAGCATAATCATCCCTGACATTATCCGCGAAATAACTTGAGATAGAGTTATGGTTAAGGGGTGGTATGTTTGTAAACAACTGAAAATACCGTTGGACGCCGCTGAGCTTCTCGTATCCTTCCTCAGCAAATTTGGATTGCATGCGGATCATGGCTTCAAAACTGGGATCGAAGTATGGTACACGGAGATCCAGTAGTTGGGGCAATTCAGTTATAAGCTGCTCATTGAGCAAGTCGAACACTTCCTTGGCCTCATCGTGTTCTTGCTGGGCCTAACAAGGTCATCAATGGACATACATGTTAGAAAACAGGAAGGGGGTACTCTTGGAAGCTTAGTCGGGTCTTCACTTGGCTTGTCAATGAGTTTCTTAAGTTTGCTCCGCGCAGAATCATAGTCCAAAAGCTGATATAAACAAGGTGTCGTATCAAGCATGGTCCATGGAACATATACCATTAATTGAAACATACCTTTTTGTTTCGCTTGGTAATGTGTTCGTTTACCACTGGGAAGTAGGCGCACATCTTACCCAAAGGCTCGGATATGGTAGTTCGATAAGGCGCTTCCTATTATGGTGGTGAGAATAACATGAAAAAAATAATACAGTTGGGTAGACGGACTAGTTCTCGTGTAAAGCCTGTGTCAAGGTCATCTACCGACCTCTTGTAAGCGTGTCCAGACATGGCGCCTTCGGAGTTGCGATCACCGCCATAGAATGTCTCGATGGTTTCTGCAATGCGAGCTTGTGCGGAAGTCATGGCTGGAGATATATTAAATGTGTATTATCTCCAAGATAAAGAGCACATGTACCACGCATGGCATCCCAATATGCTTTGCTGTCCTTCTGCAATGCCTGACATTCTTTCTCGTATCTGAGCTGGATTGTTGAGTGAATCCAAAATTAGGAGTTAGGTAGATGGTGCTTACACTCTGTATTTGGATTCTTCTTCTGTGAATTCGCGATCTACAGTACGTTCTATTTGGCCGGTCTTTTGCAAGAGCTAAAGATGAAAGAAGCTGTGGAATGGGTAGGGAGAGTTTGAAGTTGAGGGACGAACAGTTGTACCAGCACGGTTAACGGACTTCTTGAAACTGAATGGGAATTAAAATGAGTAGGAGGAGAGATGGAAGGGTAGACATACCCAGCCCAACTCATGACAGTGACACTGGCAGTCGGTGAATGAGACAATACTATAGGGGTGCTTAGTCAGCAAAGCACAGCGGGCGATGTCATTTCCTGATCGCTGCCCGCAATCGCAGCCACTTCTACAAAAATGCAGCTCAATTCAAAATGTCAGCCACATGCTTCTTTCCTTTCGTCTTCTATCTCGCCCTGCTATGAAATTCACCTCACCCCGCCTTAGTCTCTCTCCCTTATCTTCCTTGCCTTCCAGTCCCACTTCCGATGAAGATGTACCACTGGCATTCACTTCATCGTTACGGAAGAGAAAGCGTTTTGCAGCTGTATCAAATTCTACACCTATCCATACTGCTGAAAAGCCACCAAACCAAACAAACGATTCTCATTTTGGGGATGAATTTATTCCAAAAACTAGAAACAGGAAAAGCCGTGTTCCACCTCCAGAACCTGTCTATATCATTCCAGACGTGCAACGGAGAGAAACGACCTTCAAAGGCAGGCTAGGTAATTCGTCGGTATCCAGACCCCTATATGGCATTGCCCCTCACAATGATCCAGGCTATGCATGTTTGAACACTATATTACGAAATAAAAAACCTGCGAACCAGGCTGTCTTTTGCTCTCGAACGTGCAGGTATGTTTTGCTTGTTATACTAGAAGCACCGTACCATAAATAATCCCACAGGTTGGATAGTTTATCCAAGTATGGCATTGACTGGGTTAAGGATCTCGGCCGGAAGAATTTGGAAGATCTAATCACTATCATTCAATGGAATGAGGAAAATGTACTACCTTCAATCTTTACAGTATCTTACAGCTGATTATACCAACCGGCATGAATTACAGAATATTCGGTTCTTCAGAATCTCATCAGAAATGTTCCCTTTTGCTTCGCATGCGGTACATGGCTATTCCCTGGAGTATTGTACTTCTCTCCTTGCACGCGCTGGCGAACTAGCAAATCGGTATGGTCACAGGCTTACTACCCATCCTGGACAATATACACAATTAGGTAGTCCACGACCAGAGGTGGTTCAGGCTGCTATAAGGGAATTAGAGTATCACTCTGAAATGCTCGATAGAATGGGTATTGGGCTAGATGGCGTGATAATTGTCCACGTACGTACTGTCACTTTTAGAACTCTGGTTGCCACTCTGAGTCTGCATCTATAGGGTGGTGGTGTTTATGGTGATAAAATTGCCACCATTGAACGCATCAAAAAATCGATAAGAGTATTGCTGCGGCAAAATGTTCGCAATCGCCTCGTGTTGGAAAACGATGAGGTGAAAACTCCTTATCTCGTCAATTTTAGAACTAATTTGAATGATAGTTATGCTATAACGCCGAAGAACTCTTGTCGATATGTGAAGAGCTTGATATTCCTCTAGTTTTTGGTACACTTTCTTTGCTTGGATCTCCTGAGCATATCAGAACTTTGAGCAGATTACCACCATGATAAACTCAACCCTTCATCGATCCCACCAAGTGTAATCATTCAGCGAGCAAATGCTATCTGGAAAAGACGGGGAATGACCCCCAAGCAACATCTTAGTGAGCCAAGGCCCGGCGCCATTACATTGATGGAGAAAAGAGCCCACGCGGATCGATGTGAAACTCTTCCCCCCGACCTACCAGACGATATAGGTATGACCCTGAAACTAGCATACGTCAACATTTTTGATTTCTCTTATCAGATTTGATGATTGAAGTATATATTAATAATCCAACATGTTCCAACTGCTTACCTCCTCCATAGGCCAAGGATAAGGAGCAGGCTGTTCTACATCTGTATCGGATCTATGGGTTGCAGCCTGTCATCCAAGGTTTGTTCAGGGTACCATTTTCACACAAATCCCTCACCCTTACACAGCATCCCTCCGACCGCCCAACGCGAACGGGACTAAAGAAACGAGGGGGCGAAAATCAAATAAAAGGGCGAAAGCAAGTGCCGCCAATGCATCTACTGTCCTTGACCCCAATGCCGGTGCCGAAAATGACATTGGTCAGCTAGTAGGTGATTATTCTTTTCAACCAAAAATATCGGACTCAATTGGACAAAGAAACTTGATTGAAAATCGTGCTTAAGAGGTGAGAACACGGCAAAGGATCCGGGGAAAAGTTACATGATATCGTCTTGACTCTGTGCTATTATCAATGCCTTAAACATTCTCTCCTTCGGGAATGATGAGTGGTTTGAATCCCAGTGAGTGAGAAATTGATCTGACGGCACCTGCGAAAACTAATGCCATCAGATGCCACTAAACCAAATGTCTCAAATAACAGATTGGCCTGCAATTATCTGTATATAACTGTCTATCTTTTTGAATGAACCCAAAAACTTGTTATTACACTGTAACAAAAATAGTCAATCTGTCAGAATATGACATCAACACCATATTATCATTCCTCCAAATATGACAAATATCACTACACTGTGAAAGTACAGTGGCTGCCAAAAGTATCACATGGTCCTGTGCATGCCCACACTTTGCACCATAACTCAAGAAGATGGTAAGACATTCATTCAATAACTACAATGAAGTAGTATTGGGTTGTGTTGAGAAGACTGGCTCCCAGAGGGAGTTGCCCAGTCTGGAATGCCTGCGCAAAGCACTAGGCTAATCCCTAAGGGAAGCAGTAGCTAGGGAGCTAACTTACTTGTTAGTAGTGTTGAAATTATATGCTCTCAAATAATTGAAGACATCTATCAACAAAGCAGATATGGAATCATTGATTAGATAGTGAGAATGATGACACTATTATTCTGTGATAAGCAGAATTGAGTCATCATGACTCATCATTAATATGACATGAGATCGCTGACACAGTGGAGAATGGAACTGTTGAATAAGCAATTCCTTCTCACACTTGACATGACATGTGAATGGGATTGATAATCCACTTACTCAGCACATGAGCATGTCTGACATTTCATGTATTTTTCTTCTATTAATATACTGGTCTGAAATGTATATAAAGCCTGTATTCTGTAGCTAGAAAAATAATGAACTTTGTTCTCTCAATTGTCGAGCCTCTGCCTCCTCTTGAAATTGTCGCTACACACTACTCTCTCTGCTTTATACACCGCTCTAGAATGTAAGTGAAAGTCTTACTTAACTAGCTGCTGCGTGTTGCTGTTGTCATCCTCTCGACAAGTAGGTTGCTTATGCTACAGCTAGAAGCTCTGTAAGAACTTGTATTGCTAGGATGCTGAATGGTCCTCTTTTATACTGTACAAGAGTATGCGCATGGACCATTATTCTACACATGCATTTTACCTGGAGTAGCTGCACATGATATCACTGCGATATTCATAGATATCTGCAGTCTATCTCCAGGGAGTCCATGGATGGATGGATGGCACTTGACTAGCTATTATTAGATTGTACTATTAATAACTATCTTCAGTCTGATACAATAGCTGCCTTAAGGGTGACTATTCTAACACTCCCCCTTGCTAATGATACTCCCCCTTGAGGGGTATCATATAGCAAGTTAGGATCTCTAATCTGAATAAAATTTGAGACCAAGTTCCTTTCTGAATTGAGCAAATTTGATATTTGCTAAGTTCTTTGTTAGAAGATCTGCAGGGTTATATTCTCCTGTGATGAATTCTAACTTGATCTTTTTGTCTTCAACCACCTCCCTGATGTAATGATATTTCACATTGATATGTTTTGATCTTCTTTCTTGAACTGGATTGGATGCCATGAAAATGGATCCCTGATTACAGTATCTCCACTGTTAGAATAGCTGCCCTTAAGGCGCTAAAGTATCAGACCATAGATAAGTTATAAATAGTTTATCTAATTGTAGCTAGCCATCTACCCATGGACTCCCTGGAGATAGACTGTGGATATCTATGAATATCACAGTGACATCATGTGCAGCAATGTGCAGTCACTCCAGACAGATTCACGTGTAGAATAATGGTC
Organism: Amanita thiersii Skay4041; assembly: GCA_002554575.1. Taxonomy (NCBI): domain Eukaryota; kingdom Fungi; phylum Basidiomycota; class Agaricomycetes; order Agaricales; family Amanitaceae; genus Amanita; species Amanita thiersii. The sequence goes on along the minus strand of KZ302020.1, from coordinate 3,816 downwards.
TGTGCACATACTCCTGTACAGTATAAAAGAGGACCATTTACTGTAGCATCCTAAGAATGCAAGTTCTTACAGAGCTTCTAGTGTAGCATAAGCAGCTAAGCTAACTGGTAAGTTGGCTTCCTAGCTACTAGCTTCCTATGGGATTAGCCTAGTGCTCTGTGCAGGCATTCTGGACTGGGCAACTCCCACTGGGAGCCAGTCTTCTCAACATCCACAAATTGGAATGGGAGTAACGTTGAATCCAAGTTCTGTGAACATAGAGATTTGCCAGACAACTTGTCTGCAACAGTCCAATAATGACATGTACTGTATTCTGCTTCAGTGGAGGATTGGGCAATGGTTGGTTGTAAACAAGATGTCCAGGAAATGGCCCCATTGGCTAACTTGGTGAAGAAGCCTGATGTAGATTTTCATTTTATGGGGTCAGAAGCATAATCACTGTCAGTGAATGTGATAAGTGATTTTTTGCTGGTTCCATCCATGGTGAGTGCATATTTTCTTGTTCCATTGAGATACCTGAAGATGTATAGGGCTTTGTCTATATGTTCTTGAGAGGGATTTGCAGAGTGCTGTGACATTTTAATTACTGCAAAAGTGATATCTGGTCACATTCCAATCATGAGGTATAACAATGACCCTATAATTTGTTGAAAGTGAGATCTTAATTTTGGATCTGCTTTTTCAGGATTAGGTTGGGGAATGTAGCCTGCAGGGAGTGGAGTTTTTGCTGTTCTGCAGTTTCGCATACCAAATCATTCAAGAATTTTTAGGAGGTATTTTTGTTGATCAAGATGGAGTTTCCCATTTTTGATGTTGATACTCATTCCTAAGAATTCTGAACAATTGGTTTCTCTACATTCCCATTTGTTCATGAATTTCTTCTTGATTTCAAGTAAGAAGTTCTTGTCTGGTCCAAGAAATAATGCATTGTCTACATAAACAATGGCAATAACCATTTTGCCATCTTTTTTGAAGACAAAGATGCCTGCATCTGATTTGATGTGAGTGAATCCTAATTCTTTCATGGATTTTTCCATGGCATGCCACCAAGCAAGCCCTGCTTGTTTAAGACTGTAAAGAGCTTTTTCTAGTTTTAGGACTAGGTGCTCCTTTCCTTTTTGTATGAATCCTTCTGGTTGATTCATGTAGATCTCTTCATTTAGAGTTCTGTAAAGGTAGGCATTCTTAACATCAAGGCCTGATATGTGCCATTTTTCAAGGGCAGCAAAAGCAAGTATGAGATGCACAGTCTCATATCTTACAACAGGGGAAAAGATTTCATTAAAGTCAATGCCTTTGACTTGTGAGAAACCTTTGGCTACTAATCTTGCCTTTTTCCTTCTTCCAGATTTTTTGTTAAAAACCCATCTATTCTTAATGATCTTTTTGCCTTTAGGTGTTAGAATAGCCGCCCTTAAAGGCGCTAAAGTATCAGACCATAGATAAGTTATAAATAGTTCATCTAATTATAGCCCACCATGAATCATTCATTGATCCATGGATACCTTGGAGATAGACTGTGGATATCTACAAATATCACAGTGATGTCATGCGCAGTTACCCCAGGTAAATGCGCAGCTACTCCAGGTAAAGTCACGTGTAGAATAATGGTCCGTGCACATACTCCTGTACAGTATAAAAGAGGACCATTTGGTGTCCTAGCAATACAAGTTCTTACAGAGCTTCTAGCAGTAGCATTAGCAACTAACTAACAAGTAAGTTAGCTCCCTAGCTACTAGCTTCCCCTAGGGATTAGCCTAGTGCTTGCGCAGGCGTTCTGGACTGGGCAACTCCCTCTGGGAGCCAGTCTTCTTGACATTAGGCAGTGGCACAAGTTTATAGACATTGCAGCTTTCAAGGGCTTTGATTTCCTCTTTACAGGCTTCATACCAGGCATCCTTTTCAGATGGTGGTAGTTTGGCAATGTCTCTAAATTGAATGGGGATGTCATCAGGGATGGCTGCTTTGAGCAATTTTTTGAGTATGAAAGCAACTCCCCCATTGCCCAAGAAGCAGGCTTTTTGGGTCAATCCCATTTCATCAAAGTTCATTGCTTCAAGCCATGTCCTTGTGATGTCATCAACCTCATTCAGGTTAAAGCCCAAATCCTTAAGTGTTTTAAGGTGGGATTTGTTTTTCACAGGATTATTTCAATCCTGGTGAGTATCTTCACAAGGGTTCTGAGTGTTATCAGAATTTCCAGTATTTATACTGCTATCCCTTGCAGATAGGTCCCTTGTCAAAGTAGTTTTTTGCCTTCCTCAATTTGATCTTGTTTGGCTAATGTGAGATTGGGAGGAAGAAGCAGGTTGATTCAGATTCCTTCTTATGTTATCCATGTCACTGCTTGGTGGCCAATGGGTATGTTTTTGTAGGTCTCGGACCAGCTCAGATGGGACTTGTTGTTTGCCATAGATGTTGTCAGGCCTGACAGGGATCTTTCTGGTTCTATCAGATCTTCTCAGTGGTGGTGGAGAAGGTTGTCATTGGGTATATTCATCAAAAGCTGGTTGTTGATCAGGTTCTTCAACAATTTCATCATGTCTTGGTGATTCTGGTTTGTCTTCTGATTCGGGTTTTTCTCCTGACTCAGAGACATTGTCTGAAGATGAGTCCTCTTTGGGTGCCATTCATTTGTGGTAATCCATTTCATTTCCAGGTGGAGAGGAGGGGTCATCAGAATCCAAGAAGGTGAAACTGGAATTGTGGTCATCTGAAGAAATATCATTCTCAGGCGGTGGTGGTAAAGTCCTCAGAGGGGTGTCTTTACACCTTGGGAAGAATGATTCATCAAAGACAGCTTTTGTCCTGACAAAAATAGCACCAGTGGATCTGAGGAAGGACCATCCCTTGGTTCCTGGTTGTAGGCCCAGGTGAATCATTAATTCAGATCTAGGTGACAGCTTGTTTCATTGTTTTTCCTCAGGTATCCAGATGTAGGTGGCACAACCAATAACTCATAAAAAGTCAACAGTCAGTTTTTCTCTGCATAAGATGTGATGGGGGGATTTCCACTTCAGTCATTTTTGAGGGGTTATGTTATAAAGGTAGGTTGCGTGTGCCCAAGTGAAAGACCAGAAGGATTCTGGTAAGCAGGCTTGGTGGTGCATTGCCTCAGATTTCTCATGAAGAGTTCTGTTGAGGCATTCAGCCTGACCATTTTGTTGAGGGGTATGTGAGGTGCTTGTTTCCTCAATTATTCCTTTATTCTTTATTAGGTCAGAGAGTTCTAAGGATTTGAATTCTCCTCCCCCATCAGTGTGCCATTTCTTGACCTTGGTGTTGAATTGTGTCTTGATAAGGGCAAGGAATTTTCTTGTGGCTTTGCATATGTCTGATTTTTTTCAGAGTTGAGTGGTAGTACACCAGCCAGAGAAGTCATCTAAGAAGGTGACAACATATTTGGTATGTCTGAAACCTTCTTTGGGGAACTCTTTTACATCTGAATGTATGAGTTCAAAAGGGTGTTTGGTTCTTGATTCAGATGAAGGGAATGACTTATTAGTCATTTTACCCTTTATGCAGCCAATGCAGATGCTGTCCATCTTTGGCTTCATAATATTAGATGGCATGTCAGATGCATCATCTTTGAAGCATCTCAGGGCTTCTGTTATGCCCTCCAAACCTTCAGTACTCAAGGTTCAACACCTAAGCGCCCTTACCCCTAACTTCGATGTTTCGATGCTTCTTTGTTTATCTTTGTTTATCCTTTTACAAATACTCATCTTTACTGCCTCTTCGGACAGTGTTTCACTTGTAGTCAACACTGCTGACTATTGCCTTGGGCTACTCTGGTCCCCAGGCCTCCTTACTCAT
>KZ302019.1:0-107893 GCA_002554575.1 Amanita thiersii Skay4041 | reverse complement strand
AGCCTCTGCCTCCTCTTGAAATCTTGCTACACGCTACTCTCTTCATCATTTACTACACTGCTCTAGATTGTAAGTGAAGTCTTACTTAACTAGCTGCTGCATGTTGCTGTTGTCATCCTCTTGACATCTACCTGGGGTAACTGTGCATGATATCACTGTGGTATTCATAGAATATCTGCAGTCTATCACCAGGGAGTCCATGGATGAATGGATGACACATGGCTAGCTATATTCAGATTAAATTATAATTAACTATCTACAGTCTGATACTTTAGTGCCTTATGGGCGGCTATTCTAACAGTGTTAGAAACAAAAATCAGTCATGTGCCAGCCAATACAAGTTTGGTGCCTGCCTGAGAATGAACAGGACAGGGTAATGCGCTGTACAGTATGTCCTGTACCTGGTCTTTGGATCAAAGTGGTGTGCATATCTTTTTCTCACACGTGATCTCGCATTTTATCCTTGATTTCGGACGTATGTTGCGGACGGTGTAAGGTTCTATCTACTCTCTGATATCCCGCCCATTCTCATTTAACCCCATAGGAAACCAAAGAATGCTCGTTCGAAAAGGGCCCTGGAAGCCCGCGCCCCAAAAGAAGTAGAGGATCCTCGGACAGCAATTTTCGTCAAGGGTACCCATACCGGTGAGCTGCTTAACAATGTGATGAAGGAGCTGGTCAGTGATGAGTTCCAGTCGTTCTTTCTCTCTTATTTGGATGCTCATGAATGAAATGTGTTGTGAATATGATAGATGGCTCTGAAGCGACCGCATGCGGTGTCCTTTTCGAAAAAGAACGCGATCCACCCGTTCGATGAGAATTCTGCCTCATTGGCATCTGTCGAGTTCTGGGGGACGAAAAATGATGCATCAATGTTCTTATTTGGGCATTCGACGAAGAAGCGGCCGAATGGATTGACGTTTATTCGGTTGTATGATGGGAAGGTGCTGGACATGGTAGAGGTTGGGGTGGAGAAGTGGGTTAGTATGGCTGATTTCAAGGTAAGTCAGGTGTTGATTAATGATTTTTTTAAATGAGGACTAGGTGAGATGCTGATGTGAGGATGAATACCAAGGGACCAAAATCTACACCAGGAAATAAGCCATTGATGCATTTTGCGTCAGACTTGTTTGATACTCATCCTCGTTTTATGCAACTAAAATCAATGCTCATGGCGTTCTTCAATGCGGAGGTCATTGACTCAATATGCCTTCCCGGCATTGAACATGTTATCAGTGTATCTTTGGCCCCGACACCTGCTTCGCTAAATAACGCTTCTTTAACTTCACTACAACAAGACTCGAAACCAGATGAGCTACCGACAGTTCATATTCGTACATATATGGTAAAAATGCTCGCGTCTGGGACACGGATACCTCGCGTAGAGCTCACCCCAATGGGACCGTTTCTGGACGTTTCACTGAGGCGACATCAACCCCCAGATCCCGAGATGCTTAAACAAGCGATGAAACGACCGAAGCTAAAGAAACAAGATGTAGAGAAAGGACTAGGAAAGAAGAGGAAGAATGTCGAGGTGGATGAGATGGGAGACTTGAGAGGACGTATCCACGTTGGCACACAGGATCTGAGCAAGCTGCAGACGAGAAAGATGAAGGGGTTGAAGCCAGGCTCAGACGAAATTGGGGACGATGAAGACGGGCCAGAACGGAAGAGGAGGAAGGCCTAAAAGGCTGATTGTAGTTTTATCATACTTTTTTAGCCTGTGTAGGATCTTAGCCGAACCTATTATTGCAATTCATAATGAATGTAAGTCTCGTACTCATTACCACTGTACGGTACCAGAAATCAACCACAAAATGTTGACCTTCAGTACAACTGTACGCGTCTCTCACAGCATTCTTGGGAGAGTTGGCCTCAAAATTGCCTCGCAAGGCGCATATCGCCAGACCCGTGCATTTGCAACCTTCCTGGTTCCGATCCCGCCATCACCCGTGTCAAATGTGAGGCTTCCGTTTAGAGGTGTGTCCTGTTTTTTTTTAAACGGTTTATCCGTGTCAAAAGGTCTTCTCTCTTTTCTTGAAATCTCACATCTGTCGTCGTTGATTTTAGCAAGGAGCATGTCCACCACCGTCACGACCCACCCAAGTCTCGCAGCTGTTTCCACGAGTGGTATGAATTCCGTATGTCTTGTATCAAAGTTGTTCCTCACTCAACAGGAATTGATCTCTATCCGCCATCCTGCGCATTTTTGCTATTTATCGACTTGGAAAACCTGCAATGCGAATACCCATTTGGGATCTCATAGCTGCACCCGCCGCTATTGGCCCCTATTCCCAGGGAATCAAAGCTGGCGGGATGCTTTTCTGCTCCGGATGCGTCCCACTCGATCCCGCTACGATGCGAGTCGTTGAAGGCGGTGTAGAGGCACAAACCGAGCAGGCTTTGAAGAATCTCAAGGCTGTCGTCGAGGCTGGAGGGTCTACATTGGGCAAAGTTGTAAAAACCACGGTAAGGGGCCAATTGTACTGGTGACGATGTTGAATTGACGTTCGCTTGGCGGTGCAGGTGTTCCTTAAGGATATGAATGACTTTGTGACTGTTAACGGAATTTATAGCAAATTCTTTGGTGATCACAAGCCAGCTAGGTCCGCTGTTGAGGTTGCGAGATTGCCAAAGGACGTCCTTGTAGAGGTTGAATGCATTGCCAAGTGAGTTGGATCGTATGTTGATATCAAGATACACTGATGAACCATTCCTTTAGTCTCTCAAACTAAAAGTAGTTGAAAAGAGATCCACCGCATAAGAAGTTGAAAAAATATAATGAAACTGGTTACTATAGTACATGGCAAAAAACTACATTTCGTCAATAATCTCCTTGAGTTGCGCTTCATCTAGAATCTCGAAGCCCTTCGCCTTTGTCACTTGCGCAAGTTGGACATTGTGCTGATCTAGCTTTTCCTCCATAACCTGCTTTAGCACCCGCAAGGTCAATATATGTGCCTCTCGCAGTGTCATTTGCTGTACATTTTATTTAGTATTGATAACGAGGGAGCTATTACGCTACTGTTTACCTTTGACCACTTGTCTTGAAGTTCACTTTGTGCTGCTTCTGACCCAGAACCAATGGCTTTCGCATCATAGCGCATAAATGTCCCTGAAGGATCGGTATGGTATCTGACCACGTACATTCAATGATGTGCAATGTACAGAACGAAACCTACTCACAGTTGCGGTCCAAGTTCATCAATACCTGCAATCAACAGCGCAACACCAAAAGGTCGACTCATCATCGCCTCTTCATCATGTACACTTTCACCAAACCGTAACGCGAGATCACACACAGCCTGTGTGACGCTCTCAACCTTGATTCTCTCGTCGTATGTGAAGGAGTGGTTCTGAGCTGTCACGCGGGCGTGGTCGATCATAGTTCTGGCATCAGCAGTGAGGCCGGACATGGCGCATCCTAAGTGTGTGTCGATTTCCATAATCTTTTCGATCGAACTTGACTCTAGGAGAGGAGATTGTACACGCTTCTCGACGCCGAGGACGACACCTTCTTGGGTGCGGATGCCAACCGTTGTTGAGCCTAGCTGTGAAGGGTTTTGGGTATGTGTCAGTTATGTAGCTTTGTTGGTAAGAGAACGATAAATCGCACTTTAATTGCCTCAATAGCATATTCAACTGGGGTTATGGAACATTGGTCAAGTCATTATAATGATGGATTGCACTTTACTCACCTTGGAACAGACGTCCTTCAGGGGAGAAGGTGTTTACACCACGGTCTGTAGGGCGAGTGAATACATGTAGTCCTTTGATATAGTACGTGCATAAGCCTACCGTACTCTGAACGCGTCAAGAACATGTTGGATGGGGACGAGGTTCTGAAGAGTACAGGATATGAGATGAGCTTGCGTATTTGGTATCGACGCGCGTTCCTGCGTGGGAAATGATATATCTAATCTGACATGCTAACTTCTGCTAAATCACTCATTAGCAAGCCCAACTTATATTGGGTTGGAGGCCGAGCAGAGAACTAAGTATTGCAGATATGGAGCATACACATCATTCTATTGGCCATCTGTACCTCCTCAGCTCCACGATGTGCATATTTGGTGTAATCAATTCACATCATTCCCTCTCTTTTCATTTTCACCATCCCTGCAATGTCCTTACAAGACCTGACTCCTGCTGATCTGCAGTCTATACTCAAATTCTCAGTTGATCTTGCTCGCAAAGCAGGTGAAGTTATCCTCCAGGGTTCCGAGGCGATCCGCTCTTTGTCAAGTCAGTCGGGTGTGGGCGAGAAGAAAAATTCCGTTGATCTAGTCACGGAGTATGATGTTAAGGTGGAGGAACTGGTCGGGCGTGAGATCAAGGCCACTTATCCCGATTTCGGATTGTATGGCTTTTCTTCCTGCTATCTGTTGTAACTGATTGTTGATCCCGATGTAGCGTAGGGGAAGAATCATACTCAGCAGGTGTCCGTCCAACTTTGACAGATGCACCTACCTTCTGTGTTGATCCAATAGGTATATTCAGGATTGATCTCAAAATATGCGTACTTATGCGTCAGTTAGATGGAACAACGAACTTTGTTCACGGCTTTCCTTTCGTTTGCATATCAATAGGTCTCATATACAAACGCCGGCCTGTGCTTGGTGTGGTTTATAACCCGTTCATTGACCATCTTGTACGTATACAACTTGGAAATCGAAATCAGTAGTGATCATCTGCTGACTTTTTAAATAGTATACGGGCATCAAAGGACAGGGGTCATACCTCACTCGTGGTGGATCACTTGCCCAGCCTCAAAGACTCCCACTCACATCGTCGGCAAAACCCCTCCCTTCATTAAATGGGGCACTAGTTGGTGAATCAAATGCGCTTTCATACCAGCAAACCTACTGATTCACGCCTGGTATTTAGCGGTTGAGTGGGGCTCGGACAGGTCAGAAGCGGCGATAGCTACGAAATCGTCGTCTTTCGCTCGACTTGCAGGAAATCCTGAACAAAATGTAGTTGGTGGAAGGATGGTGCACTCTCTACGTTCAATGGGTAGTGCAGCCCTCAACTTTTCATTCGTTGCCCAGGGCGCCCTGGATATCTACTGGTACCGCAGCAAGGTTGACGTGTGATTAACATTGACTCGATTTTTGTAGGGAAATCGGTTGTTGGGCATGGGATGTTTGTGCAGGTATTGTCATTGCCGAAGAAGCGGGAGGCCTTGTTACTGGTTCTCGTGATGCATTCCTAGCATCGTGCAAGGATGGCACCTTTGGAGACGTGACTGAAGATATCCTGACAGGAAGGAAATATGTCGTTGTCAGGAGTATCGCCGATACTCCCGTGAGCCACAATTGTTGTTTGAAAGTTTTTTCTGATTGATGATTTATTCATCCACAGAATGAATCATGTAAGGAAGCGCAGAAAAGAATCATCAATGAGCTGTATGACACGATTCAGGAGGTAGAACCAAACTAAGATATATCGGCTAATCCCTTCCAAATACCTATGCATGGACGAGAATAGAAGTCTAGTTCACATGGAAGTAGTTGCATACACTACCAACCATCATTCTGATTGCATTCGGCGTTTTCTTCACATGAGGATGTAGCAGTAAAACTTTCGTGGGGTTGTTGGTTTACTTGATCAGGGTAGGTCCGACTGCCTACGGCTGCAAAGAATGTAAGGCTCGGCAGGCTATTTTCTTCTCAAGTGCTAAGATAACACCCGCAAATGCACCTATATCCACGCAATCCGAGATTCATGCATCATTCAAAAGCGCTCGATTCATCATTACCATTACGTGCGACAAACATCCTTACATCAGAATCCACTGCTGGACAAGCTATCTGCTTGAATTCTGGATGTTTTTGTAGGTGGCTGTCTGGCCATTTGAATTGTTTCATGCTCTCCCCCCGCTGTTTCTCACAGTGTTTACTATGATGCTTACACGCCTTTCTTTCCCCCGTCTAGTATTCATCTAGTGATCTGTTTAGCCAAGGTGTCGGCATATATGTCATGCCGGGACATACAATTAGTGTCTTCTTCTGCTCCTTGAGTATATTTGGTGTATGACCAGGTTATTCCCCGCTGGTACTACCAAAATGAGTATCTCCGGTGTCCTTTTTTGACAACAAATTCTCCACACCAACACCTTCGAACATATATGACGGTCCGTATGGCGGTCCGTACACACGCATTGTTGTCACCTGAACGATGCGGGACGTAAGCGCATGTTGGGAGGTGTGTAGTGGAGTTACCGGGGAAAAACGACCTCTTAAAATATACCCTTCATGTGCTGGGAGAGAAAGAAGTCCCACCTAAGGTTCTTTTTGCCTTCCTCGGAGACGTGAACTAGTGCGGAGATGGCGAGAGCAGTCCCAACGAATATTAGGGCTATCCAGTTGGCCGTCTTTATTGCATTCGGTATGTCCAGTTGTTGCTGATGTTTCTTGGGCTTTCTTGGTTAAAAGGTTCTTCAATACATATAGGAGGTGATCATGGCTCGAAAATCAATGTTTGATATGTGAGTTTGTACATGCAATAGCTGTTGAATGTTTTCTGATCATGTACCAGTTCTAATGACGTGTCTCTAAGGATTTCTTTTTGGTTATGATATCGGAGTCATCTCAGTAAGTGTACATTATATATCGTTAGCTGGTGATACCGAAGCAGAGGCGCTACAGGGATGCTTGATTATGCCAGACTTTATTCGTCGCTTTGGCGAGCCAGATGGGAAGGGTGGATTCGTCCTCTCTAGCTCACGACAATCAATAATTACATCCTTATTATCTGCAGGGTATGGTGTCCTATTGTGGGGGTAACGACCTATGCTAATAAAATAACCAGGACCTTCGTGTAAGCCCAGAAATGACGTTATAAAGGATAATATGGCTTAAATTGCGATTCGCAGAGGTGCGCTGGGCCAGGCATTCACATCTGATAGATTTGGTCGTCGCGGTTCCATCTTAATTTGGTCTGCCATATTCACCATCGGTGTTGCTGTTCAAACTGGAACAACATTTTCTGTTGCTCAAATTACCATTGGTCGTTTCATTTCTGGTCTTGGTGTGGGTGCTTTGTCCGGTATGTGTTACTATATACTTGTCATTCAAGGGTTAATATGATATTTTCCAGCCATCGTACCGTCAGTGTTGCGGCGCAGATCTTAAGATGAGATTTACTTACTTTTTTTTTGTGTTTCAGATTGTATAACGGTGAAACATCGCCAAAGGCGCTGAGAGGTACCTTATTAGTACTTTATCAGTTACAGATCATCATTGGGTAGGTGATGCCCCTTATTTCATGTTGCACGTTTTGATCTCATATTTATATCCACAGGTTGTTCCTGAGTTACATATTGGATTTGGCGACACACTCTGTACCAAATTCAGCATCATGGAGAGTACCTGTCGGTTTACAGATGGTCTGGGGATTGATCTTGTTATCTGGAATCTTCTTCCTTCCGGAATCACCGTAAGTATTCCAGCTCTATTAGAGACCGAACTAATGACGGGTTGTCAGTCGGCATTTACTTGGCCTGGGAAAGCGTGTAGAGGCGTGTAAAGTTGTATCAGAGCTAAATGGAGTCCCGCAAGATGACCCATTGGTGGAAGAACTAGTAGAGGAACTTGAATTTGGTATCAAGGCCGAGAACGAGGGTGGTCACGCTACCTGGCTTGAGTGCTTCTCAACGAGAAACAACCTATGGAAGAGAACTGGAAATGGAATGATGTTACAATTCATCCAACAGCTCAATGGGCAGAACTTCTACTGTAAGTTGTCGGCGACGCTCCATATCCTCCTCGCTGTTTGACATAGCTTGTAGATTATTACGGCGACACCTTCTTCCAAAGTGCTGGTACACGGTAAGTCATAATAAGCCTCTTTCTGAAATATGGATTGAACCCAGTCAGTTTGTCTCCATATGTAATTCAAGTTGTCCTCGGGGCAGTTTCTGTAGTTGGAACAGTTCCGTCTTTGGTAGGTCGATTGGTTACGTTCTCGTCATGAACTGAGTCATGATAATGTTAGATATTGATAGAAACTTGGGGTCGTAGACAGGCAAATAGTTCGCCTTTGAGCAACTGAGAGCTATTACTTACATCGATTCTTCAGCTACTATTGACCGGTGCTCTCTTACAAGCGGCGTGCTCTATCATTGTTAGTTTGAAATCTCAGCCTCTAGTCGAACCCATTTTCTGAATCCTTCCAGGCTGGTCTTGTTGGCCACTTCACGCTAGCTCCCGCTAATACGGCCAAAGAATTATTGACGCACCGTAACAAACAAGGAGGTAAGTCACTTCTACATATAGTTCAATTCCAATGTTCATACCCGACTCAGGTGATGTACTCATTGCATTCGCTGTGCTTCACGTATTTTCATTCTCCATGTTCTGGGGACCAACTCCGTACGTCATACCTTCAAATGTCATTTAATACTATTTTGACTGACTCATCCTCAGATGGGTCTATCTTGGTGGGACCGTATTGGTGAATTTACTCCATGCCCGCTTATGATGCTCTTACTACTAGGTGAATCCTTCCCGCTACGTGTTCGCCCGAAGAGTATTGCGCTGGGGAGTGCTACAAATTGGTACCGTTCCCATTACCCTCTGTCGTCCTCACTTTCTGATAGTTCTATCAGGATTTGGAACTTCCTCCTTTCCTTCTTCGCACCTAGAATTGCCGCAAAGCAAGTAGCAGGGCATACAAATTCGAGCTGTGACTTGCACTAACCACCAAACTAGGATTGGGCCCCTCATTTTGCTCATTTTCTTCGGAATGTTATTATTTGGGTTTGCATACGTTTATCTCTTTGTCCCAGAAACCAAGGGGTTGAGTTTGGAAGAGGTGAGAACTAATGGTGATTATCCTGAATTTCACTAACACTTCCTAGGTTGATGAGCTATATCGCTCTGGAGTGAAACCGTGGAACTCAGCAGGATGGAAGCCACACCTCAACGATGCTTTCCGTGCCAAAGCAGGAGTAACCGTCAGGGAAAGCTCTGTAGAGAAGCCAGCTGATGCTGCATAAACATAAATGTCATTAAAGATTACTGATGTCCTCATGAATCAAAGACTCTTAATTAGCCAGTGTCTTATGACATGACTATTTACTGAATAAACGAGATTTAAGAGACCGCTAATATGACCTTGCCAACTCCACCAGAGAATGGGATAACGAATGCACCTGCATCTGTTGCGAGACTTGTAGTGGGTCTGAGGTTCGTCACACCGGAAACCCTTCCGGGCAACTCTACCACCAAACGTCCTTGGGGTGCGGCTGCAGCACTGGAACTACCGTCGGAAGAGGGTGTAATTGTCAGCGTAACTGTCTTCGCTGAGGGGTCATATTCTGCCAAGGAGAAGGCCCCAGCATCAAGCGTTAACAGAGCGCCGATCGGAGCGACATATACTCGGCGGCGGACTGAATCCCGTACTTGAACCTGAACTGTCGGTGAGGTCGAAATGACGTTCCCTCCAAAGGCTTGCCAACCGAAATCAGGGTGATTGACAATGAAAGTGCCCATACCCATGACATGTCCTGAGAGGTTTGGTCCGTAGTCGCCAGAATAGCCATCCCATTTGAGCGTGTCTGCAAAGGAATGGAAGGAAGCTGAGCCGAAGCCACCTTGGTCGATGTTTGATAGTGGTCCACTGAGGCCACCAAATGCAAGGCGCAGCAAGAACATATTAGATGGCGAGGATTCGAATTCCGAGATCAAAGGTAATGAGTTCAAACCACTTCCATAGTGGTGAATTTGGCGTTCAATGCGCATCAATTTACCACCATAGATGTTATCCCTGGTAAAACGAGAAATATGACCTCTCCGCAAGCCTTTACAGAAGGTATCGTACATACCAGTACCGCCGAGCATTTCCATTGTATCCCCAATGAGGGATCAGAGGTTGGTAGGCAAGGATTGAGTTGAGAGCGTTGGTGGCAGTCTGCGTGTGGTTGAAATGTTTACTCCACGCATATACACCCTCTTGACCTGTGGAATCCCAAGCCATTTCAGAACCGAAGCTATCGAATTCGAATTAACTTGACTCATAAATCGCGGATCTAGTTCACTTACGGATAGCGCTCGCCCGCCCAGATTGTGGCTCTTGACTGCATTCGGCTCTCAACAAGAGTAGCATTGGAGGTAAGACCTTCCCGTTTGAGGTCACTCAAGAGCAGCAAATATACAGTTTCGCCCATGAGACCATCATTCACAAAGCCCACATGTCCATTTGTCATTGTTGCGACAGTTAATACCGCTTGGTTGAGGTACCACTGCCATGACTGCAACTTTGTAAGACCAGGATAGTTTCTGGCTACGCGGTATAATGCCCAATAAGCTGCTGTTACATGAACATAGTCATAGGCACGATCCGTAGCAAACGATGCGGCTCTGTTCCACGACCACCAGTTCCCCCAGTTGATGCTGGTAGGGTATGGATATGATGGAAGAAGAGAAGGTTCATAGTAGTACACGGACTGTACGAAAGAATTAAGCCAAGCTGACACAAGAAGGCGTTAATGATACTCGCTTTCTTAACAGTTCCTGAATGATAAGAGAAAGTAAGACTGAGGTTAATAACAGTTTAACGGGAAGTACAGACCATTCGTATTCTGGATAGAACCCCAAAGAACTTGTGTCATAAATTGCTCCAGTTTAGTGATCTCTGCGGCATTTGGTTGAGCGAATTGCTTCATCGTTGCGGCCAACCAGGAACCAGCACCAGCCTCATCACTAAGGCCGGGGATCCATGCTCTTGGGTCATCTTTTACAAAAGCATTTACTTCTCGATCATAACTTATCACAGATGGTGACCGGCGGAATGGATCAGTAGATGAGGTAAACCATTGTGCTGTGGTGAGGAAATTACCGAGGTCTGCAAGAGCTTGACTAGCGCCTTTAGTCAAGTAGTAATGTACTGTTTGTACTGTTCCATCAGCGTAAGTGATTGTCAAACGAGCACGCCCCCATGCATTGGGGGTCAACGTATAGCCCACCCACCCAGCAGTTCTGGCATCTGAGTTTGCAGACCAGCTCAATGCGCTAGAGGGGCTAACAGAGATGGATTGAACGGAGGAACCGTAGTGTAGGAAGAGTTTCCCTTGTTGATCAGCGGGTAAGATGTATCCTGGAAGACCAATAGCAACAGGACGATTGGCAGCTTGGATCGTCTGTTCGATGGTTTGGATGGAAGATGCGAGACGAAACTGAACGCCATATGTACGAGTTTGTCCAGGTTGCAACGTCACTGAAGAAGGTGTATTCCACGGTGTGACGTTCGCCCATTCATTTTGAGCATAGGCAAGTGTATGGAATTGCCATTCATACAGTCCTTCGAAAGTCTGCGATTGATAAAATGGAGCAGTTGAGGTAGATTCAGACAAGAACCTCCAGCCTTCTAGCGGTGATTTGCCGACAGGCAGAACCACAAGCGGAGGGAGGGTGCCAAGTAAGGGCGTGACTTGAACAAAACCTGCGTCTTGTCCAATGTATGGATCAAAGAGGCTGCACAGTTCGTTCGTTTGCGCAGCTGTTCGACTCGTAAAGATCTATGTGGACATTGTTAACATAAATTTAGAATTACAGGACCATAACCAACATTGTTAAATTCTAATGGGATGCCAAGGGCTCCAATTTCGACAGCAAAACTCTGTTTGTTCTTGACATCAAACAGCAACTCCAATTGGTTATTTTCGAGTACCCATCGACGCGTAATACCAAGAAGTGAGTTTGAAGGGAGGGTTAGAGAGAGGTCGGCAGCCGCTAAAGTCGAACCAGATGCAGACAAAGCAGTGACAATCTTCCGTGACGTTGCTGTATCACCCGTAGTCCAAGTAGATGTTCCTACTTGACGGGCACGGAAAGTTATATCACCAGTATGGTAGTTCCTATTATTTTGGCGCTGGGTCATTACATCGGCTGGAATGAAATCGAAGCCATTGCCTGATAGTGGTCTCAAAGAATAAAGTGTTTGTGAGTCCTTAACCAGTTGGACAGCAAAGGTCGAGGTATTGAAGGATAAAAAGCCATCAGCCAGGCCAAGCGTTTGGCCTGAGACTACATTTGACCAAGTCAAGAGTAAGATGGATAGATGTAAGAATGGGTTTCTGGGTGATGTAAAAGATGAGTTCTATGGTGGAAAGCGTTTTTCTTAACCACACTACCTGACAAGCATTGCTGACGCCCTGCGTTGTATTGGAAACTTGCGTTCTTACCCACCGAGCGTCCATGCAGCCTTATGAATCCGTACGAAGTATGTGTTCTCATGACACAGATGACGAGAGCCAGAAGGACGGAACTACTGGAGCGTGTGTTTTCGTGACCCATAAAAGAGAACCCTCATGATCAGGTGAGTGAGAATGTCCAGCGCACGGGTATCAAACTGGCAGGGCATCATGCAAACCTCAACGAAAACTGAAAAACTTGGTATTGCGAGAGACTAGAGTTGTAGTGGAAATCTGTCATACAAGGTTAGTCCGTTAGCCCGATAATGCCTCCTCGGAGAAACACAGTCGGTTTCGAGCCATACCTAACTGCTTACACACATGAGGGTAAGATAGCATGGTTCCCACAACGGTCCGTTTGGAGGGATAAAATCATGTAACGGCCCGCAATATGTAAGCAGACTACATAGACCAGTAGCCAGAGCCAAGGGCAGGACAGTAGGTGCTGGGTAGACTGGTCGTCCAGTAGTTGTCAAATCTATATCGCAATTCTTGACGCATATAGGTGAATCAAATGACAAAGGGAGTACTGGGTCGTAGAAATACACATTAAGTCGTATGGAGGGTCGGTCGGTATTAAGAGCCTGAGGAGGCGCGTAACGCGTGACGAAACGCGCCTTGATAATGACTGACGGCGCTGATAAAATTCAGCAGCCAATTTCACCAAACCCTCCAAGATGGGAACAAAATCCTGACCCTGCTTCCATCCATGTACCAGGCCTCGACACAACCGCACCTCTTCACGACCAGATTGATCAAATCGAACAGCTGATTACCATCAAACTCCAGGTGCCATTCAATCACCTCTAAATAGTAATGTGCTCATGCAGCTTTCCAGAAAGTTGACGAAAACTTTGCCAAGATACACCACGTTCTTGCAAATAGGGTCTTACCTGCAGTTAAAAGATATGCAGTAGGTACAGAACCCATTCGAGAATCCGCCAAGGTAGTCTCATTATACTCTATGACCTCAAACGATGGCTGAGTTTAATGTCCTAGTTTTGGACGTCCTTCTACGAACAAGCAGCGCAAATTCGTATACCTACTTTTGAAGAATACGTTTCTGTTAACGATCAGCCTTCAGAACAAGGACCAGAAATCTCAGAATCAAACGCCCAGAGTCCATTAATACCCCATGAGACTGTCCTGGAACAGAATACAGTCGAGCATAGCATAAGTGTTACAGAGAATTCATTTGCCCCCGGACAACATGCCTATTCATCAACGCCTGCCACCACGCGTACGACAAGAATTTATGATACCTCAGATGCCGAAAGTGCTGCTGGCCCTTCCTGGACATCTTCCATTGAATCACCGTTAGTTCGTCTTGATCGAGAAATACGGGACCTTACGAAGGACGATGGAATTTCCCAATCAATGGTGCAAGCTGAGCAATCTTCTATTCTCGATGAGACCGCTGCAAATGAAACCGTCCGTGCAGAACAGTCCCTACGTTCACAACGCAACAAAGGGAAGGGCCGAGAAGATCAGTCAATGCTCCGAAGCGTTCTTCGGCAGAATCTATACTCAGTCGATGTCACTCCAGGTCGCTTTCAAAATACCTCTCCACTGAAGTTTAAGGGAAAAACAAAGACGCCTATACCAAAGAAACTAAATCCCTACTTGCCACCTGACGTCGAGGCTGAGAAGTGGGACGGCGTCGTGGATCTCTCAAAAGCTACTCCTCGAGGCCTCAAAACTAAGAAATCACTGGATGAACCTACCACACCGAGTGAGACCGACGAGTCTTTTGATGGTCTACCGCCAGGCATGTCACCGCCAGTCCTCATGTCGCCAGCTCGTCCCCCAAGATCATCTGCAGAATTGGGATTATTGAAGTTGGGGAAAACGCCAATGAAGGAGGCCTCTGCCAGGATATCTGATGATTTAGTTCGAGAATTCCAGCAAAGGAGCGTGCAAGCTCGCCGCATGTTTGGATACCCTGTCAGTGGTGCTACAGAATCAAGTCTGAGTACTCTTCCAACTCCTCCATCACTTTCTCGGTACAACCGTCCAGGAACCGAGAGCAGCATCAGTACGATATTAGATCCAAGCTTGGACACCTTGATGCGCAGAGTGGGATTGAGTATGAATGCTCCCCATTATGGTGAATCTGCCGAGGAAGGCGATTCATTTGATGATTCATTTGATGATCTAGGCGGAGACCTTGGTCTAGGAAATCCCCTTCCGCCTGTAGGCGTCGACCCTCAGGCTGAAGATTCGGATTCAGACATGGATTCGCTTGACGAAATTAATAACACCGCACACCCTTCAGCCGCTTTTCTGATGGCCTCACAAAGGGCGGGGAATGACGACTCATTCGGCTCGTCCAACCACTCAGATGATTCCCTTACCGCTGAGGATGCAGCTGGCTTGGGTATGGTTCCCGTGCACCCTTTCGCACAAGGTGTCCATGGGAATGCATTCGAGGACGACGATTCGTTTGACGACGATAGTATGATGGCAGGAGAGTTTCAAGAGGAAACCCTATTTGGCGTCCCTCCTGCTCAGCGACTCCGAGCAGAAGAACAGATGCGGGCAGCTAATCAAGGCCAACTAAGGATGCTCGGCGAGGACTTATTGCAAGATACCATTGGTATTAGTGTGCATCTTGCGCGCGCTGGTAGAGTAGAAGAGACACCGACGCCCATGCACCAATGGGATCGACCTCCAAGCTAAGAATATCAATGCATGCTTATTCCATGTTTGCCTATTGAGGGTACTGAGTAAAGCTAACTTGAAGGATTAGAGAACAAGTATAGTATGATGTACTGTATACAAGATAAATTACTATAAAAGAAAAGAGATTGCATGCGTTGTCGTGATCCACCGATTAGGTACTTATTGCATTAGCTCTGTCTAGTAAATTCTTCACTCGCCTGCTCAAGCGTTCAGCTTCCGCTTTACGTTCCCACACCTGGTGAACGGGTTTCTTCTTCTTTGGTAACCACACTTTACCATTGTTTGCCTCCGCCCGTTTGTTGTTGATCTCCGAAAGGTCTACTACTCGAGGCGAAGTCGAGAATCTAATGACATCTCGGTACAATAACTTAGTCTCTGTTGCTAGGGCACGCAAAGAGGTGCGGGGCGATGGTGTTGTAAGGCGTAGGTCATCATCGGAATCAACATCTGAGTCTGAGAGGCTAGAAGACACAAGGGGTGGTGTGGGTGGGATACGGGAAGTTGTGACGGGTAGCGGTGGTAAGGAATCAATCTCGCGAAGAAGATCCCGACCTTTGAGGTAGGAGTTTTCCGTACGAAGGAAGCGTACTGTGCCACGAAGTGCTTCAATCTATAAGTGGGGTCAATCACAAGTATCATACAACAGCAGATCAGAATTCACTGACCTGATCCAGAAGGTATGTTGTTTCGAGACTGCCCTCTACAGTCAAGCTCTCGGGCTCAACAGTTTGAGGAGGACCTAGAGAGACATCGACGTCAATCACAGTTTATATCTTTACAAAGACTGTCCGACCTTGACGTTCTTGGCCGGCACCTGAAGCCTTGAGTCTCGAATTATCCTGCTCGAGCGCATCCAAATCAGCTTGCAGCTGTTCCATTGCCTCTTCGTATGCTCGCTCTTGCTTTCTTGCCTTCGCGAGCTCTGATTCAAGGTCAAGGATAGCATCCGCTTGCTTTTTGACGGTTTCCATCCGTCGTTCCATGAGCTCAATCTTGACTGCGGACTCTTGTATCGCTTGATCCTTAGTCTTCAAGCTGCGCACCAAGCTCTGAATCTCGTCATTAAGTTGAGCCACCTTACGCTCGGCCTCAACGTTGACTGCCATGCTTGCTTTTATCTCAGCAAGTCGAGTGACCCATGGTGCAATACCAGATACTAAATGACTTGAGAAAATTGAATAATTCGCATGAATTTGACAAACCTTTGACAACGTTCCCAGGTTCCATCATAAGAGGTAGCAACTTGGCACCCTCTGATGCAAGTTGAGTGATGAAGTCCCCAATTGCGTTCCAGGGTGATGCCCCAGGTTTTAGGTCCTTTGCTACAGTAGATGCTGCAATTTGTTTAACTAAGGAAAGAATCGCATTCAGTTGGAACGGTGCTTTGGCACTGCGAGCATCACTGAGGTGAGGCATGATTTGTTGAGCCAACTGGGGGAAATATAGTTAGATCATAACCCAACAGAGGTCACTTGGCGCTTACTGAGATACCCAGGTTCACAAGCTCAGAAACAGAATTAGCCAAGCCCTTCATCTGAGGAATGAGATGCGATTTCAACGCAGCAGATTCTTGGATCAAGTCTTCCACTCGTTTTGTAAGCTTTCTTCAATGGTGTCGATAGATTATTGTATGTAACGTGAACCGAGGCATGATAAGGTACTCACTTAGAAAGAACTTTTGCACTCTTGCACTGATCCAGTAGATTCTGTAATGGCGAGAAAAGCTCTGACTCGATGTCATACCCTCCCGTATCCAATACAACATCTGAACACTTTCAGGTTTTATGCAAGAATAGGGCCAAGTAGCGTGCTCACCTTCGTCTTGCATAATATCTGATATTGAGGTCTTCGCTAGACCAATTGATGCTGAAAACATATCAAGGTCATGGTCCAGCGCCATGACATAGCCAACCTCCCGTTCGCCTAGATCTTGCTCAAATCCAGAAAAGTATGCCTCTGCAATGTGGTCAAATTGTGCTTGTATCCTGAAGAATAGACATTCAGAAGGCTTTCTTGGGACAGCGTGATTACTCACTTGACAATATCGCTGACACATTCCATTTCTCGGAATTCATCACGGCGTAACAAGTTGAGATGCATATCAATGCGTTTCTCCATCGGTGCAATTTCAGGATAAAGCCGCCCAATGGACAAAAACGAGTCGACATCACAACGGCGGAGGATGGCAGCAAATCGCTTGCAGAGCGTCGACAGGCCAGCAATGCGGCCACGCATCTATATGAAAACTTCACTGAAGTATGCGAGATTGGGAGAAGACTGGAGTATACCTCACAAACCCCAACAAGTACTTCTGAGACGTCTCCGTTTAGGGATTCAGGTAGATTGTTGGTTTGCGCTACCACGGTATTGATTAGATCAGCTTTGTAGGCCATACGCTGGAAGAATAGATAACAGCTTGTGGCATCGTTATCCGACTCTAGGTATATTTGTGGGAGATAAGGCTGGCGCAAATAATCAGAAGCATCCAGTGCGTGTGGGTAGTACATACTTGTACAATGCTGAGGAGTTCTCGTGATTCCTTTGCCTCAAGCTTCGCAAGCTCATAGTCAATATTTCTAGCTTGATTTTTGGATGCTGTAGATTGGAGTTTGAGATTAAGCGACATGATAGCTGCTGTCTGCGATACTGCTGTTGCAGACTCAGTCTGAGCAGTCTGCGTCTGAGCCCGTAAAGCATCAAGTTCACTGTGGAGCAAGGTAAGGACGATGGATGGGATTGTGATGGATAATGTACCTTTGTAGTTGGACGACAAGCTCACGGAACTGCCCAATTGTACCCTCCAAATCTTGAATATGGTCTTCTAATCCTGTGATTTTCTGTACATGGTCTCGTATCTGTGCTTCCCTTTGCTCTGTACGGAACGATCTTCATAAATAACTGTATTGGTTGTTATTCTCGGGAGTCGCTTACCGAGATCTTCATGCAGCTGCTTCTCGGTCTCAATATGATTTTCTTCAAGTTCGTCGTTGAGTTCTTTCAGTGCCTCTAGATCCTCGATCGTAATGCGCATTTCTTCGATTTTCTGACCCGCAGATAAGACAATCAGATAGTCAACAGCTTTTTTAAACGACCTACCTCGCCCAACTCAAGATTACGTTCCGTTAATTGAACAAGCAATTCTTCTGCTCCTAATGCATCATCAAGTTGTAGTTTGAGGTCTTCAACTTGTACTTCAGCGTTGGATAGCTTTACCAACGTTTCCTCGTATTGTGCTGCCCAAAGCTTTAGAAAAGATAAAATTGTACGAATCGAGCCTCCAACCTTGAAGCTGATCAAGTTCGCTGACGTCCTTTTCCATTTCCATGATTCGTTTGCGCTGTTCTTGCTCAGTCTCAGATGCGAAGTCTCTCAATTTTATTAGAGCTTCCTTCAGCCGCTCGTTCTGTTTTTCCAGCTGTATGTATTCTAACGAACTCTTCACGGCCTCATTTCCCTCTTTACTAGCAACGACACCTAACATCGCTATAAGCATCCTGCACAGTCGCCGAAGTCATCCCTAACTCACCATTTTCTTTGAGCACAGACATCTCTACCTCCATCACAGCTAACTTTTCCTTGACCTCTTCAAGCTCAGCTTCTCCAAGCTCGGCTCGCTCTTCCGCTACTTCCTTGTCTAGCATAGCCATTTCAAGCTGTTCTTGAGAATCAAGCAAACGACTTTCTGCTAGTTGTGATAGCTGTTGAGCGTCGGAAAGCTCCCTACGGACGGCAATAAGTTCCGTTTGCTGAGCATTGAGTTTAGCCTGGAGCTTTGGCCGAAGAGTCACGAAGGTTTCAGCTTCGCTGAGGCGGGACTCAAGCTCGCGCATGTGTCGCGCATCATCTGCACGCTTTCCCTCGAGCACTCGAACCTTTATACGGAGCTCTTGGAGTTCCTGATCGTCTATAGGTCGAACCTGATAGGGATGTTAACCAACGCATAATGTTTGGGATATTTACTCGCCTGGAGAGGTTGGAGAGGAGAGGAGGGTTGTGTAGTCACATTCGTTTGGGTAGATAATGACCGACTTGGTGAAAGGGGAGGGGGTATTGGGTTTGGTCGGGGTAAAGGAGGTAATGGTGGAGGAGGGCTGGTATGTCTAGTAGGATGTGTGGAAACTGGGGATTCAGATCTTTTTGATGTCAAGACGCCGGGAACGAGTGAATGGGCTTGTGAAGCTGCAGGGCGCGTCAGCGGACTTGGAGAAATTGGGGTATCTGGAACAGGTGGTCGAGCATTGAAGGATTTTCGTGGTTGGAGCGACAACGAAGGGATTCGTTTGGTTGGTGAAGGCTGATTTGCTCTATTGATCCGTGTAACAGTTGCAGGAGCAGGGGTCGCTTGTTGTGGTTTTGCGGGGCTCATGGGCCGGGGTGACGTTCCAGTAGAGGACACATTGGATGAAACAGTGGAAGATGCGCTGCTCTTGATAGCTCCAGCTCTCAAAAGACCCGAACTGCTCAAGTTCCGCTGATGACCCAGACCTGGCCGAACACCTGGAGTTGGTAGACGCTATCGTAAAATGTCAATTCTGAAAGGTAAGATAAGCATGATGGAACATACACTTGAACTAGGCTCAGGCTCTTGACCATGAGTAGCTTTGATAAGCCCAGGTCGTACGAAAACGCCATAATTCATCTTGCAAGAAAAATACGGGACACCGTTAACCGAGCCATCGTTCTTGCCGTTGGGTTCGTGTAATTCTATGCCAATCCAAGTACCTGTAGAGAAAGAAGTAGTGCCAATGAAGCGCACGACACCGCGTCCTTGAGGGATGTCAACGATAGTGCCAAGAGAGACGGCGGCTTCGGACATGAATGATGGCGGCGGGAAGTGATTGTGCGTGAGAGCCACTGGCAGGACGGGCGTATTTGCCGCCATTGCCATCCATACGCGTCTTCCCCTTGCTTTATGCTCATTTAATTCCTCCTTTTTTTATCCCGTCTCAACCATGTAATATCTCAAATTTTCATTATTTTCGTTACACTACCACGCTGCTAACCCTCTTTAACCAGATTCATCAGTGAGCGTCTTGGGGTGAATGATGTTTGGTCAGCACGGCCACCCTCAACGCAGCGGTCCTCGTTTTGCACCTGGCAAGCTGTTTGTGCCTCTTCAATAGATCCGACTAACCTTTCCATAGGTGCGGGTCCATGGTCCAAACTATCAGGCTCACGAGCTCATAGTTCTGACTCTGACACCGAACGCGAAGGTCGTTCTGCCTCTCGATCTGAACCATCCTCACAGACTCATGATTCAAGGGAAATGAATGGCGGCGTAAGTCCCGAACGGGATCAACGCATCAATGGTTCCCTTGATACCCTTCCTGATCCCGCTCCTCCAATCCCCTACTGGTCTGCCAAACGGCACCTCACATGTGGCAATCCCAGTCCTAGTCCTCCTTATTCATCAAAAGCCGTACCATGGCGTGGTTCAATACCAGGAAAGCTGAAGACTGCGAACGCTGCACTCGTTCTCTGTCTTAATATCGATGTAGATCCACCGGATATCGTCAAAACTAATCCGTGTGCGGTCCTCGAATGCTGGGTAGATCCACATACCATGCCTTCGCATAAAGCACTCGAAGCAATCGGTTCCAACTTGCAGCACCAATTTGAAGGCCTCAGTCTCAAGATAGCCTATAAGCCTATACTTGACCCCTCGTTGGAAGACCTCAGGCGTTTTTGCCAGACCCTTCGCAAGCAGGCGAAGGACGATGCCGTGTTATTCTATTACAATGGTCATGGGGTCCCTAAACCTACTGCAAGCGGCGAGCTTTGGTGCTTTAATAGAGATTACACTCAGTATATTCCTGTTTCTCTACAGGAAATCCAAGGGTGGTTGGGTTCTCCTGGAGTGTATATCTGGGACTGCTCTGCTGCAGGCCATCTTTTACAGAATTTCAAGCTCTTTGCTGAGCGTCGCGATCAAGAGGCGCAGATGCTCCATGGTGGGTACCCAGAAGGTGCTCAGCCCATGATGAGCTCATTGCAGCTCGCTGCTTGTGCTGCACATGAACAGCTTCCATCTTGTCCTGAATTACCTGCTGATGTATTTACGTCATGCCTTACTTCGCCAATCGACATCGCCCTTCGTTACTTCATAATGAACCACCAATTACCCAACAACATCACTGCTGATCTGGTTATGCAAATCCCCGGAGATCTCAAGGATAGGCGAACACCACTTGGAGAATTGAACTGGATATTTACTGCCATTACAGATACTATCGCGTGGACAACATTTCCGCGAGACCTCTTTACACGATTATATCGTTGTGATCTGTTGATTGCATCTCTATTTCGAAACTTCCTTCTCGCGGAGCGAATAATGAAGAATTATCATTGCACACCCCACACTTACCCCCCTTTACCCCCAACTAATACTCATCCTCTATGGGCAACTTGGGACTTGGCGGTTGATACCTGTCTACGACAGCTACCAGATCTCCTTTTCAAAAATGACCCGAAGTCTAACGCCTCTCTCAGTGTCACACATATGGGCTCCAAAGCAGGTCGTATTGGCCAGACAGCTCGGCATGAGGCTAATATTGTTCCCTCAAAAGGTCCCAGTGATAGACCATACAATTACATACCCAACAGGTTCTTCGCGGACCAGCTTACTGCATTCGAAGTCTGGATTTCTCGCGGTGGATCAGCTCTTACTAGGAGAGGGCCAATGTCATTACCGACTGTCGGGGACAAGTACATCGCCGAAGCCCTTCCTTATAATGAATTTGATGGCTCTGACAACCACTTGGTGCCACGTAAACCTCCTGATCAACTACCCATTGTTCTACAGGTGCTACTCTCACAACCGCACCGTCTTCGCGCTCTTATCCTTCTCTCACAATTCGTTGACCTTGGTCCCTGGGCAGTCCACCTTGTGCTAACCATTGGTATATTCCCATATATATCCAAGCTACTTCAGGCAGCTGGCCAAGACTTGCGTCCAGTGCTTATATTTATCTGGGCACGAATACTTGCCGTCGATCCTTCTGTACAAACAGACTTATATAACACTCAAGGATACAAGTACTTCTCTGGCGTCCTTGGCATGAAGAACGATGATGTACTACCAAACAGTTCTGAACATAAGGCTATGTGTTCTTTTATCCTTGCTGCTATATCTCGCGACTTCCCACATGGCCAGGCTGCTTGTTGGAACGAAAGAGTTTTTGACAGTTGTTACGATCGACTCGATGAACCTGACTTTCTTTTACGCCAATGGACAGCCCTTTGCATTGCACAGATGTGGGCTAGTAACGATGAAATAAAGGTCTATGGGGTTGACCGGGGGACACAGGATAAGCTAATCACCATGTTGTCTGATGATTCTGCAGAGGTTCGATCAGCTGCTCTGTATGCACTGGGGACGTTCATGGGAGCTAGTGGATCGGCAGATCCCAACAAGCACCGGGGTGGTGGATCTGGTACTATGTATCATTTGGATGAAAGAGACCATTTCAGAATGGAGGTTGCTGTTGCTACTGGTGCAACTCTGGCCATTAAAGATGATGCAAGTCCAATGAGCAGAAAAGAACTCTTGGTTTTGATTAGCTGCCTAGTTAAGGAATGGAGAGGATACTTTGTCGTCTGCGCTTGGTTGTATTGGGAAGAGGATCGACGATGGAGGTCTGGTGTTCATCTCAATCCCCATCTACATGATGAGGATATCACGAATCAAGCGGTTGCTGAATGGCTCGATGGTTTCGGTGATGACGAGCTTTTGCGGGAAGAGAACAGAGTTCTGTTATCTTCCTTCTTTACCATCTTTGTGGTGCTTCTGGACCTTTCCGTGGATCCTTATCATGAAGTCTCCACTAATGCTCAAACCATAGTTGATTACATCATGGCATTACTACTTGAATCGCCATTTACCCGCCTAGAAAATGGCACTCTTCATGAAGCCCCTTTGATGCCTGCTGAACGCAAAATTAGCTCTCCAAAACTCAGCGACGCGCGTTCACGTGTAGTAAGCCACCCTACCTCGTCCCTCACCAACCTCCCTCCTGCTTCCCCAGTTGCCAGCACTGCAGGACTTTCTCGGCCTCTAACAAGGGCTGATACTATGTCAAGCACTATTTCAAGCGGTGTTACAAGTACACTCCGCCGGACCTCCTCCTTTGCTAATGCGCTAAAAGTTCTTGTGGATGGCATTGCATTCCCCTCGAGTCACACAACCGAAAATGGCGGACCAGGGCCAGCTTCCACGCGTTCTGCTACTAGTGTACATGTTCCCGTCCGGCCAGATTATCCTGATGTTGTATCGCGACCACCATCCCCAAATCTCAACGTGGCCCAGTATGCTTCACCATATGCACGACCGACTACACCACCGCCCCGTTCACCCTCCGGCGATGTACTGAATCGCCATGCTGTCCACTCCTCTCCTAGCTCTTATCAAGAGAGACACGGTCCGCAACCCGACTTCCTTCCCTGTGACGTAATGGAAGCTCTTATGGAAGAAGACATGGAGAGATTACGAGCACGTCGACGGGCTGGTTTACACCCCCGGCGCCATTCCCACATGGGTGGGGGGATTCCCAGTCCAAGCAATAGCACATTCTCAATGGACTCCAACAATAGTAGCGTCATTCTCGGGCTAGGAACAGGGTCCGGAATCCGGGATGTTTTACCACTCAAGAGCACATTTTTTGATTGGTGCTGTGAATACTTCAAGGAGCCACAAATGAGGGTGTGTCTTCCCCTTACTTATTCTTGAACTATGATTCTATTGTCGTTGCAGCAAGCAGAAGCTGACGAACCTGGGAGTGTGCAATATAACTATCAGGTGTGGCGACAGCAAAGAAACGAGAAAGTCATACTTGAAACACAAGCACAAGCACAAGTAGCAGGTGAACGGTGGTTACTATCCAATTCATGTTGCTAATTAGATCTTCTAGAACACTGTAAATGGGATAGACCCGTCGCATCATTGCAAATCAGCGGCTATCCCTTGACTATGGTTCTCCATTCATATGACCATCATCTTATTGTCGCCAATGAGCATGATATGATCAGGTCCATCTATCTGCTTGCTCCAACTGCAGTTCGCTGACTATCAGATGCCAGCGTGTGGGATTGGTCACAACGCAAACGATTAAATTACTTTTGTAATGGTAACCTACCTGGGACGAGTATAACGTCGCTTCACATCATCAATCAGGATGTCGGAGGAATTATTGTGACCGGGTCTGGTGAATACACTGTCTTGATATATTGTCGTCTGAACTAATTTACTTGGCAGCTGATGGGATTGTGCGCTTATACCGAAATTACGATCCCACTATGAATCAAGGTCCCGTTCAGATGGTCAGCGCGTTCCGCGGTCTGAATGAGATGATCCAAATGAGGCAGGGCAGCGGCATGGTGATGGACTGGAAGCAGGCAGCCGGAACATTGCTAGTGGGCGGTGATTCCCGTGTTATAAAAGCAT
Source organism: Amanita thiersii Skay4041 (assembly GCA_002554575.1). Classification (NCBI taxonomy): domain Eukaryota; kingdom Fungi; phylum Basidiomycota; class Agaricomycetes; order Agaricales; family Amanitaceae; genus Amanita; species Amanita thiersii. The sequence continues at coordinate 83,576 of KZ302019.1, read as the reverse complement.
GGGATGCCCAAACAGAAACACAAGGCCTGGTATGGGTTAGGCTTGTGTTAGAAAATATCTGAGACGTCTAATGTCATGTCTTTAGGACCTGGAAACTGCTACAGACAGCCCTGTCACTACATTGGCATCGGATCCTGGGCCATCGCAAACTTTCTTGGCCGGTTTCGCTGATGGCACAGTTAAATTATTCGACAGACGGCTGGAGGACGATTCCATTGTGAGATCGTATTCAGAACATACGTCTTGGATACAGAACGTTCGCTGGCATCCCACTTTGAGTGGGCAATATCTCTCTGCAAGGTGATGACAACGGTTGAGTCCAGGTATGACAATAGTGAATTGATACCCCTCTAGTCTGGAAGGTCAGGTGAAACTATTCGATATTCGAGGATCAGGAAGCGCAGTACATACCTGGGATCTCCTTCCTACCGGTACATCGATGTCTACCTTTGACGTCCATCCTTTGAGTCCCGTGTTTGGGATGTGAGTGCCCCTACCTCCTAGTAAAGTAGTCTTCTGATAATTGTATAGAATTACATCTGTGACGCCTACTTACTGGAGGACACAGAGAACCATAATCCAATCTCTGAGCAGATTAACGCCCCTGTCATCATTTAATGTATCAACTGGACTTCTCTATGCTCCAATCACACGGGCATTACCCTCTCCATATATACCTCGTACCAGTTCTTTTGTGTTCCATCCAACTGAGATGCTGTACTGCATGGGCGAGCCAGATGGAACAGGTAAGTATAGATTGGATCAGCTCTGGTGATGTGACACTAAATACTGGATTGCAGTGAGGATTATTGGTTGTAAATTCACACCACCGCCTCAATGACAATGAAGTGTTCAAGTTGTATAATACATATCTAATAGTCTTAGGATTATTTTTCAGATGCTTTTATGTTGCATTCTTGGTAAACATACAGTTGAATAATGTGAATTGAAGAGGGTCTGCGGCGGATCTGGGAATGAAAAGATGTTTTGGCATGATGTGGTTCAATCCTAACAAACCAAACAGCTGTCCTCATCCCGCCACCTACCAAACCCGACCACTCAGCCACAATTTGCCCGCCACTGGCGACGCGCGACGACCAAAAGGTCAAATATTCCTATAAAAACGGCGACAATATCTCCAATATAGGAATCGATTGATCTCCGTCACAATTATGGTCAGAGTTAGTGCGAATGGATCAGTGAGTATCCCAAGATTTACCACGAGTAGTTTGTCATTCAGCCACCTCAACATATTGTGATATTTTCATCCCCCCCACTTCATCTCACTCGACCCAATAACTGGATCAGTCGGATAACAAAAGAGAGAGCACAAACAAGCGAAAATCCTCAGCCAGCAAGGCCAAAAAGTCACTCCCTGCTACCGGTGTATGGCCATGTAAAATAAACGGTTGCAATAAGGAATTCGCCCGTGAGGCTGATTTGAAACGGCATCAGAGGACAACGAAGTTGCATTCTTCACCTGCCTTGTTAGTCGTCTTGTCTTGTGCTTCATCATTCTCTTTTTGATACTGACACCTTCAGTGCATGTCCGCAGTGCGAAGCCACTTTCACTAGGGCAAGTAGATTTCCGCTGCTGTCACAAATGACAGTTCCTTTACTGACTGGAATTCTAAATGACAGCCTGACGCTTTAAGAAGGCATCAGAAATCTAGGTATGCACATGCATTACCATGACGCTGCCTTCGTATTGAGCACATCCTACACGTGTCAGGCACAATGGTGTAATTATCGAACCAAAGCAACTAGAGAAAAAGGAGACCGACGACGATGACATACAGCCCGCCACCTCGACACCCACTAGCCGTAGTGGAAGTGCGACACCATCCACAAAAGGAAAAGAGCGAGTGGTAGAGGGTGGCCCAATGAAATACTACCGTTCCCACACAGCAACAACGACTTGTACGTTGCTTTATCTGTTTCTTTGGATCCCTGCATACCAACTGCTCCGCTATATGATATAGCCTACATCCCTCCCCGCCCGCCTGTCATGAATCCACAATACGATCAAATTGCACTCCCTACATCTGCCACAAGGCTCAATAACACACCCAACTGGTCTTATTCCCATCCCTGGCCAGAAGGGACTACCCACTTCCCCCCAATAGGCTATCCTCATGTGCCCGTCTACTATACCCCATCACCTCACTATCGAATAGACGGTCCGCCGCCAATGCTTCACCCTGTCTCCCAGATGTCTGGGTCTTCCTATGTTCGTTCAAAACCCAAGAGTCAAGAGTTTGATCGATCAGTTTCTCACCAATCTTCAACATCTTGTACGAGTTCAGAACGGACTACGACTGACCAAGGTGATACAAGCACTGCTAGCTCTCCAAGTAACAGTAGTAGTGTAAATGTCATTGACCCATGCCTTGAAAATAAGGAGGGGAATGACCCAAACAAACTAACTGAAGAACAGGTTAAAGCAATCTCTCTTCAAATTACTCAAGCCGCAATGGAGGCTGTTCTGGAGTCTGCCAAACAGGAAGTTGAAAGTCGAGGATCCCGTACGCCTGGCGCGTGCGAAACTAAGGATGACTACCAGGACAAAGTCAGGACTCCTATGGTTGCCACTCAATTGCATGCGCAAGCTGGTGCCATGCCGATTAAGAGCAACGAACGTAGGCCTGGAGCCCAAGAATTAACAGGGGCTGCAGATAGCGATATATTGATGAACGTAAAAGACCCTCACGCGGTGCAAGGGTACGACTCATATTCAGAACGTTCAAAATCAGTGGATCCATCGTTGGAGAATGAACCAATGCTTAGTCCAGGTATCTAGGTGTTTATCGTAACATATCCCTATTCTAACTGCTGTTTTTTCAAAAGCGGAGTGGCTGACTCAGGTCAGTTAACATCATATGAGATAGCACCTTAATAACTGGCCGTTGGTTAGGAGTCACTCGCTTCCTCACCTCCAGCATCCCAACTATAGTCACGTTTGATCTGGGACAATTAATAGCATGTATAGTGGTGTGCTTATATTTTTTTCACGGGGTCGCGTAGTGCGCGATTGTCAAGTAACGGGACGTTTGAGAATAATATATCATTGCATTTCGTTTAAGTTCATGAAAGAATGAAACTGATACATGCATTTTACAATTGAAAACATTTCAACTTACCAACCCATAGCCTCCCAAGCTTTCTGTGCTGCAAGTAATTTGGCCTCCTTTGTATTCTTGCCAACCCCTTGGCCTTTGCGTACACCATTAACTACCACAGAATAGTTCAAAACGGCTCTAGGAAGTGACTGGTCGAACTTACCAAGGCAATCTGCTGTCCATGTTGGCATATGTGGAGAACCAGATGATTGCGTCTCCCAAACGACCACAAAACGTCGCTGAGCTGCTGTTGTGTTGAAAAGCGACACAGTCACAAACGAACTTGAACTTAAACTCCCCCCCACCATGAAGGGGATAATCTGATGTTGTAATACGGGACTGGTATGTTGTGCCACAGTAGGCGAAGGGAGGCTCCAGCCCATATTTCTCCATGCTTCACGGGCAGCTTGCTCTTTTGCGACCTTTTGGTTACTTGCTATTCCCCGACCCTTCTCTTCATTGTCCACTTTTTCACAACGGACATTATTAATCAAGTACAGAATGGTTTTATAGCTTCAATAAACACTCACCGTGGCATCCGACAGTCCAGTCGGGACGGTGGGCTTCTCCAGAGGACATTGCGGACCATGTGACCGTATGACCCCTTTTTGTGGCTGTTTCGTTAAAAATGGCCAGGGTGACATAACTGTAGGCATCGTGGGTTTCTATGCCTGGTGGCGAATAGCTAGGAGGATCTGCTTCCTCCCGTTCACGAGATGGTGAGGGCGATAAGGAGAGCGGAGGTGGAGTAGCTCGTGGGACTGGTTGAGAAAATGACGGACTCGATAGCGAACCTTCAGGTTGATCGATGAGCCCACCAGATGGGTCAATTAATTTTGAGATCCAATTCTGGACAATGTCATATCCATCATGCAGGAACACTGCACCAGCATATGCATTGAGAAAGAGGCGGCAATCCTACACAATCAGCAACCAATAGACACTCAACCATCTGATAACTCCTGGGTGAATCGGTAGCAGCTCACCTCTGTAGTAAGCTCTTGTGGTGGGCCAGCATGAGCGAGCTTCGCCGCCAGTTTGTATCCATGCAGACATTCAGTTAATCTCTTTTCGTCCAGCGAATGTTGGGCTTTTTCCTATTTGAATGATATAGTGTCTGTATCATGAAGAATCGTCAAATGGAGGAATCAATATCACTCACCCTCAGCTCATCCTCAGACAGACTTGGATACTTGTCATACCAGTGGTTCGCAATCGCAAGTTCTATGACCTTTTCTCCAAGGAAGGCCAAGCGAGACGCCTCTATATTTGCACTATCATCTGGGGCCTGAGGGTGATATGGGGGAATAACGCGATTGGAGTCCAGTGATGGCAGCTCGGGTAAGTCAATATCGTGTATTATGACCATCTTGCTTCAATTCCTGTCAGTGACGGGGTCCTATTTTATCCGGAAACTTGACGCTAATTATCAAGGGTGGGAATCAAAGAGAGAATATTCAGCGACATAAGCTTTTTCAGCTGACCATGTGCAACACACAGCAGTGAACCGCATACTACAGCATCAACTTCTCAATACCGTTGAGCAACTGCGGATAATCAATCAACACATCTTTTGAGGAGCCATAATATATTGGATTGCATCGTAGTATGGAATTGTGAGTGCAACATCAGATGATGTTCTACAGCTCCAGGCTGCGAAGCTTCAATATATTAATCTACCCTGCATCACCGCGTCCCAATATTCCGCAGCCATAAGTGAGAACTAATGTATATCGGTCCGATGCTTGATTCGCATCGAAATAATGTTGAGAGGATTATCAGGTAGGGAAATCATGTTTGCAGGTCGTGCCAATATAATACCAATACAATGGTCCCAGAGACATCTATATCCCTTTATCACCATGTTTGCTCTCAGTTAGTATGTCTCTGTCCAATGAAATAATTTATTCAGCCATGCACCAAGACCTCAATTCATCCGAGGAATCTATTTCCATATGGCTTTGTTTGGAATATGAAGGACTCACGACTTAAGCCAGCTGTCGCCTGCCATACCTGGCGGGCTGCATCCTCCTTAGCTTGTTTCTGGCTCTTCCCAGTGCCCCGTCCCTTCTCAATCCCATTCACTAAATAGAAGAAAAAAATAAGTAGAAAAATGGAGTGAAGAGATTGTGGACCTACGGAAGCATTTTACAGTCCAGGTTGGCTGATGAGGTGGACCGCTCGAATCTGCTTGCCATGTGACCGAATAACGATTTTGCGTAGCTGTTTGATTAAACATTGCGAGTGTTATATGTGTATCACCATTTGAGGAGCTCCTTGATGACTGCGAATAATCAGAAGGAGTAGGTGGTGGTGGGAGAGAGGGGGGCGGCGGAGGGGGGCCTGGTTGTGAATAATTTCTCTGTGGCGAAACATCCCTCATAACCTCATCTTCCAACTGCGCACCTGGATCAATGAGCCGTGATACGAAGCGTTGAACACTGGACAACCCATTGCGGATATAGAGTGCGCCGATATATGAATCGAGAAATGCCCGGCAAACCTGTAATATATGATAAGCGACTACATGAAAAAGTTATGATAGGCGTCCTGACTGAGGCATCAATGGTAACACCAGGTGCATATCGCAGCTTGTGATGCAAATTAAATGCATCGATACACTCCACGAGTCGCTGTTCAGACAACGACTCACGTTGCTTCTTCTAGAGATAATATTGAATATAATAGGAGGGATATGATAAGATTCACTCACGGCAAGTTCAGTTGCGACAATTGGAGGCACTTTCCGGTACCAATGATGAGTTACTGCAAGGTCGAGAACATGTTTTCCCAATAATAAGAGCCGTTCAGGGCTACCATACTCGTCATTAACATGACCAGTTAAGTGGGCACTGAGAGAAGAATGGGTGTAAACATCAAGTATGATATCGGGGTCGCCGTCTATTTTGGGTAGAGGAGGAATGGGAGGCATAGTTGGGCGGAGAATGAGAAGATGGTCGTCATTGGTGCTCCGCCAGAGCGGGATCTACAAGTTGTGACTGAGTTGCTGTCACGTGCGACGGTGTCCCAATTCCACTTTGGCGCGTCATTCCATTTCAAGGCGACCATGTCGCCACCCGCAAAGCCACCACCCACCTCATCTCCTCATACACCTCTCATTCCGGAGAGGTTTCTTGACGCTCCTTCTCAACGACTCTACTATCTAAGTCTTGGCCTTCTTTGTCAGGTACTTCTTTGTTTTACTATGCTATGACCTTCCCTTTCTCTGAACTTCAACTTCAGGCTATTAAAATACTCGACATCACATGGCATTGGGCCTCAGGAGCAGATAACCTTTCTGCATGCAAAAAGTGGCTGCTTGTAGATTTCATTTATGTCGTGTTACTTCGTCAGCTGCGGATTCCTCGACTCACCTATGGCAAATCTGTTATTCTATTGCAAATAGCATCACTGTGGTTTCTTGACGGACTTTTTCTCGGTGGAATTACCGTGAATGCTCCTTGGACTACAATTGGCGGTAGTCAGAGTACTGGTCCGTACCCATCCGCGTTCAAACAATGTCTTCCTGACCGAATGCATATAAATAGGCCAGTATGAATATGCAACCCCCGAGTCTACGAGTTTCCTTGACCTCATCTCTCCTCTGACACTAGGTCTCATCTCCTCTAGGATGAAGGATGCTCACTTACAGGGCCAGCATACAGTACGGATGTCACCTATTAGTACAGCCCGCTTGAATCCTTACGACTCGACATTCTGTCTGAACACCCCTTCCGATTCGGTTCTCATACCGATCCTCTTAAATAATACAAATGTCGCGGGTCTACGATATCTACTCACACCTTTGGACCTTGTGGAGGGACGTAGTCCTAAGAAGTCAGAATATATAGAATTATCAGCAAAAGATTTAAAAGCTATCGAACAATCAAGGCTGGAAGCATTGCAAGTATCGCGACTTACAACTTCATCCCCGCACGATTCAGACGAGTATGATGAATATGACGACGACGATGACGAGGAGACAAGAACACAAGATTATCGGACAAAGTTACAAAACACTCAATCATTGGTTCATATCCGGGTTTCAAAACCGGGAATTCTTCGCGTTCTACGCGTGTTTGATGTGTCTAATACCGATGCTCATCTCATTACGCCCGCCGAGGTGCTAGTGGTGCCTTGTCCACGGGCCCAGTTTATTGATGACGCATGGAAGGATGTTAATGTGCGTTGTGCTGGACAAGACCAAGATGTCCGACTAATGATCAGCGTGAATGGGCACCCTCCTTTAAGCCTACGATGGCTCAAGATCGTTAATGGAAAACGGGAGCACTTTTTAGTTGAGGGCATTGAAGGTGGACACGATCACTCCTCTTCCAGCAGGACTTCCGGGGATATCCCTAAACCTATGGACCATGAGAAGTCCCATGGCGAGGTTGCCCGACGCTCAATGGTGCCGCAAGAGTTGAAGGTGCCCCTCACAGTTCCGCTTGATGCTGTTGGAACCTATGTATATGCGCTTGAAGAGGTTACAGATGGTGTGGGCAATGTAGTCTCTATAGAGTCCGACGTAAAGTCGGTAGACGGACGTCATATGGATCAATCTGCAGCAACACGATCCTTAATGGTTTTGCGCCGACCGACGTTCTCGTTCAGACATTGTGGACCTGAGCGACCCACATCCTTACTCATTGGATCCCAAGCTCCGTTGACCATCGCAGCTCACGAAGCCGATGATTTTGATGCGCCTTGGGAGGTTGACGTTTCATATCTTCCACAAGCTGCAAGCGATAATGACACAGGAAAGAATAAACACTTGAAACCCTGGAAGAAGACCCTGAAATCTTCAGGACACCAGAAGGAGCTTACCTTCATGGCTTCCAATCCTGGTGAGTATACAATCTTAGGAGTCAAAGGAAGGGTGAGCCATTCCCTGTTGTTCCCGATCATCTTTGACCACTCACCAATGGTGTAGCATTGCCCGGGTGACATCCTTGCACCGGAAACCTGTAGAGTCATTCAAAAGCCACTTCCCTCTGCCGAGATTCAATGGAAGCGGATTCATGAGTGGTATGGGCATCAGATGGCTCCGTTGTACGAGTTATTAACAAGACATCTAGCTCAGGTGATACTGGTGTATCTGCGTCCCTCGTCCTCCGGGGGACACCACCTTTCCAAGTCTACTATCGTGTGCAACGCGACAATGAGCCCCCCGTTGATTACTCCAAGACTTTTGCGACCGCCCGAGGTGAACTAACACTGCAACCCGAGCGAAGTGGACACTACACCTTTTCATTCTTCCGAATGAGTGATACCAACTACAAGAAGGTTGAACTTCAGGGGCCAAGCATTGATCAAGTCGTACACCCGTTGGCGGCTGCGGATTTTGTGACCGACAATCATGATTACGGAAGGAACAAGCGAACTATTAGCAGTTGTTCAGGCAGCATTGTTGACATTGACGTTGAACTACGTGTGAGTGAGATATTTATTCTCGAACGACTTGTAGCTTGACAATGAGCTGGATTAGGGAACAGGGCCGTGGTCTTTGGAAGTGCAAGTTATTGGACCCAAGAGCTCAGAGACAAAATTATTTGACAACATAGATTCTCCGAAGAAGACATTGCAAATACCAATTCCAAAGGATGTGGATAAAGAAGGAGGGCCCTTTGAGATAGACATTCGTAAGTAGTGTTCATTACTTCATGACACACTACTGATTTGCGCTTCAAGTAAGTGTTGAAGATGCCTATAAGTGCAAACGTCCCCTAAGCGTTCCTGGAGTCTCTGTGGACGTTAGAAGGATTAAAGTACGTTCAACCTTTTTTTTTTGGAGAGCATATATATGATCTCATTACCTAATAGCCAACTGCCAGATTCTATGGTTTAGAATCTGAACGACACATAACTGTTCTGGAGACTGGGAAGGCAGCACTGCCTCTGCGCCTAACAGGCGAAGGCGTCAGTACATCCAAATTCTTTACATGCTCATTTTAATAAGCGATATTTAGCCTTGGCGAGTCAAATACCGGCACACTGCCAGCAACAAAATTTTGAATAGTGTTGTGACAAGCCCTAATGCTCATCTTCAGGTTGCTGATAAGGGCACTTACGAACTCTTGGAGGTGCAAAAGTTGCACTATTGATGGTTGGTTCCAACTAATTCTTTGGGATAGATCTCAGATTCCAAATGCCTTGGAACCATTATTCCTGGTGATACCACTTATAATGTTATCTGGGTACCAAGACCATCAGCAAAACTGTCAACAGGAACGAACGCTTTCTATGAATCATACAACGGATCACATATTCTACCTCCCATTTGCGAAGGTGTTGATGACCATGTAGACCTTGACTTAAGTGGTGATTGACTCAATGGCATCTTATTCTACGGAAGTTGTACTTACACTTTCACAGGTCGGCCTCCTTTCCAGATCATGTATAACATAGCGCAGGGCCTCGAGAATGGCGGTACCAAAGTTCTTGGTCAGCCTACGTTTAACAGTATTCAACCAAAAACCCGGTTCCAGCTGCAGACCGGAACACCAGGAAGGATCTTTTATGAAGTCAAGCAAGTGGGTGATGCTGCCTACCCGTTATCCAAACACCGCAATACAGTTATTCCCCGTTCGGAGCGACTGATTTTCGAACAGCAAGTCTCTCAAAGACCTTCGGCCCACTTCAGAACCCGCAGTAGACTGGCATACTGTCTCAATGATGTTTTTGTTCCCGCTGAACAAAGTCCAAATGATGGCCTGTTGGTTTTGGAAGGCACACCACCATTCAAGCTGACATTGTCAATCAAAGACATATCTGCGAGCCAGACCGAACTCAGGACGGTTGAGGTGTACACTCATTCATGGCACATCAACCTCCCGTCATATATATTCAAGTCTATCGGTCCCCATCTTGTCAGTGTCGAATCCGTCGTTGACGCGTCTAATTGCGCGCAGATGAGTGTAGACCCTTTGTCCAGCTTCATTTGGGTGGACGTTGTAGAAAACGCGGCCATTATTCCCTTCGATAGACGCTTGGATTACTGCGTTGGTGAGATTACACAGTTCCAGCTTGAGGGAATCCCACCCTGGACCATCAGGTGAGTATTCTATAAATAGATTGCAGTTTTGGCAGTTGCTTGACTTTTTTTTTTTTTTTTTTTTTCAAAATAGCTACACTATCAATGATAAACCGTATACACAGCATGTGAGCGTGTCTCCGTTCTCATTGCTGCAACAGCAGTCTGGAGAATTCGCAATCACAGCCATCGCCCACCAGCAAAAGTTGTGCAAAGCATCTGTGACAGATGTCAAGTTACACATTCACCCTCTTCCATCCGCGCAAGTGGGTCATGGAAAGAGGGTTTACCAAGACATTCATGAAGGTCAGTCTGTTCCCCGCTGGAGCTTTGGAATTTCTTCTCGACTGACTATATCATAGGTGATCAAGCTGAAATCGTCTTCACCTTGATTGGCGAACCACCATTTACTTTCACGTATCAACGGTCTGAAGCCAGTCCAAAGAAGGGTGGCAAGCCTGGAAAAGTGCTTGAGACACATACAGTTTCGAGGGTTACGACTCATGAATACTCCATTTTCTCCGCGCTAGAAGGTGTGTTCAAAGACACCAAAGGAATACTTCTGCTGAGCCAAGTTAAATGTTTAGGAACATGGACGGTCACATCTATATCCGACAAATACTGTCGATATCCGCCAGCGGTACCCGATGGAGGTGTAGGAAAACATTGATTTTGAACGTGACTTTATTTGTACTATCTTATTTTGCAAATCATGATATATCCAGAGACCATCCATAATTGCAACACAAGAATTATGCTCGAATCATGTTTTTAGACTTGAGAGGATGAAATGTGGAACCATTTTGACACTATTCCGAGGATCATGAGAATGATTTAATGGGATAAAAAGGGAGGTTGCACCTGAAGGGTCAATTGGTGCAGGGGGTTTCCTTGAGTCAGGAGGAAGGCTAGTATAGGAAGGATCGTCTCTCCTAACAAACCCGGGAGAGTTGGAAATGGTGATGTTACGGCTGCATAATGGTTTAGGGGCAGGCAAGAGGAAGAGATGAGTGAAAAATTTTACATGGAAATATCATAAGTGGGGGTCTTGGATGGGCTTTCACCAGTGATCAAGCGGCGCCAGGCTTCATGACATTCGTGAATGATCTCCGTCGCGTATTTTTTGTTCTTGGCTTCTCCAGAGAATGCAAATGTGTTTTCAGGCTTGCCATCGGGAATCTTGTAGATTCTGTTGATTTAAACAGATGAGTGCTACAGTATTAGAACCATGATAGCTATGTAAGCACAACTTCCTTACCTGAACCACTCATTTGTAGCCCTGATCAAGCCAGGGAGGTGCCGTTCGACGTCCTCAATGTCATTAAGTTTGCTGGCAAGAGGATCGGAAACGTCAACAACAATGACTTTCCAGTCGGTCTCGCCTTCGTCCAGGAGGGCCATGATACCAAGGACCTTGACTTGCTTAACCTGCCCGACGTATCCAACCTGCTCGCCAATCTCGCAGACATCAAGGGGATCGTTATCTCCTCTAGCCTTCGTCTCGGCATGAGAATGAGCAGGATCTTCCCAGGTCTGTTGTTTATCACAAGATTAGATCAGAAAACACAAGGTACAAGAGAAAGAAGCAAAAGCTGGGTGAAACCGAGTGGGAGACGGAGAAATAGCACGCATATATATCGACCACGCTTTGATCACATGTGATCACGCTTACCTGCGGGAATGCACCGTAGTTCCAGATGTAGCCGTGATGGGGGAAGCAGTTGCGGACATAGCGCAGCCTGCCTTTCTTGACATCCTGTTTGATGGGGTTGAACGATTCCTCCTTGGAAATCTCCATCTTCGCGTTGGTCCAACGGGGCACCTCGACAATCATGTTGAGAATGCCATTGCTCTGGTCAGCAAAGAGGGGGATATCATGGAAGGGAGACAGGACAGCGCCGTTTTGTTCGATATAGACGCGGTGATCTATATCGCGTATGATCAGTACGCGCGGTATCACGAGGGCGAGTGAAAGAAATCACCAAGAGTATTGGGAGCACCAATAAGACGGGGGGTGTACTCTATTGAAAAAGGTGGGTAAATGTAAGGGGTATATGCGGGGAGGAAGACGTACGAGAGGCCATCGATGAGAATTGAGAAGAGAGGAGCCGCAAATGATGGGAGAGACGATGTACTGTGTTTGGATTTGAGGTCATAGGACGTATTTTGTAGACTGGCTAACATTTGTTTTTGATTAATGATTGCCTCATAATTCGCAACAAATTCAATTCGAACCTCCAGTTTTGCCCAGTTTGCTACGTTGACCCGTAATCTTCCAGTGAACCCGCAATACCCAACTCGGTGCATTCGTTTCCTCGCACTTACTTGCTTGCTAGTTGACACCGCCTCACATCGTCTCACTTTTATTTTGAGAGCACGTTGCTCAGGGCCCCGCGGGAATATCAATTACTCTATTTCTAGTCCGTCCACACCCGATGTCTGCTACTATGCCAAACCTCCTTCGACTAATATATCCGCATTGTTCTTGGACATATTAGTTCGGGGCTGAGATAGTCCCCCGTTGAAATCTAGTCTGAGTAGTAATCGCTCAACATGTCGTCTACTGTCCCCAAGGTCAATGATTTTTGCCGTCCTGGAGAGGCTATGTGCAGTGTAGTTTGCTAAACTTGCATTAATAAGAATCGACTTGGACGAGTCCGAAGTAGTCGTCAAGAATTGCTGCGATGTCGACGCAGAAAGTTGCTCATAAAATGATTCGAGCAAAGAACGAAATGTCTAAAATCCACTTTGGGCATTTTGTGCAAAATCTGGGAAAACCTTGTCTGCTTACCTGATTAATTTCACCAACCACATGCCACCGTTCCAGAACTAATGCTCCCACTCTATTCTCACCATCATACAAACTGCCCTCAAAGAGTAGGGCAGGAAGTACGTCACCACCCCATCTCTCAACCTGACCTACAAATCGTTCACACACCTCCAATATTGGCCGAATAATACCGGTCAAAGCAGGACTTGTAAGTAAGCATCCAGTAAGGAGCCTATCCACATAGGTTGTGTGGATGGTGCGAAGGGTTGTGAAGTCCATATGCATACCAGATGCCACGTTATCGGCGAGGCGGTTGGGGGTGGGCTGAGTGCCACCATTGTCTTCCCCTAGGCTGTCTGTTGTTCGATGGAGGTGTCGCCCTTTGATTAGCAGATCGCGTAATTTCACGTATTCTGAGTCAATAACATCCATCATAACATACCCAAGTAAGGTATCCAAAAACCAGCCCATGTCTCGCACAACCCCCCAACCACACCTCAGTAATCGTTTTCTGATTTCAGAGTCCTCAGATGTTCCACCCTCTCCCAATCCTGTCCACCGTCTGCGAGCACGTTGAGCATTGGACAGGGATGACCAACAATAATGTATACGAGTATGAGTCTTACGTAATGAAGAAAGAAATGAGAAGAGCGTTGCGTATGCGGTAAGGTCCGCTGGATGCAGAAACAAATCTAGCGGCCAAGAAACGGAGTACTTGAGAATTAAGGGTGTACCAAGGAGATGAGCATCGAAGAAGTTTAGATCAGTTGAGTTGCTAAAATGTTTTGAAGTGGATGTTGAAAGTTGTCCCGTGGACAAAGATGGAAGTAGCGGCCTTATGGGTCCACCTGGCAGCGAAAAACGTATATGAACGAGCGCAGGATCATGTTGGGCTGTTGTGCCGAGCGAAGCGCGAAGTAATGCAAGATTGAGATCTTGTTCTCGAATCATGGATGACCGTGATGAGAGACTGTTCAAACGAGAGACCTTCAGACGCTCTATCTCTCGGATGAGAGCCAGGCTGAATTCCCCGTTACGCAGCAAGAAGTAGTTTGCACTTGTCGGTTTCCTTGATCAGGTGTTGATGAGCTGAATCACAGATATAAATACATACAGAGAGGTCACAGCGTCCTCTACATCTTTATGGGTTAGGACATTCAACCATAGCCATTCACTGACATTTGTTCGAATCCTTGCGATGGTAGCATCAAACGCGTGTTGATTCTCTGGTATAATTGCTTCCAACATCTCTGTATGTTCAGAAGCAAGATTCCGTGGAAGCTGGGCTTGCCACTTTGCAGACTTGACCGTACTAATTGCTCGACCAACATACTCAATGGACTCGCGTGATTGGGAGGAGATGCACGATGGAACGGAACTAGTTGCAAGTATTTGATCCTTCGCAACAAGAGGGTCGTCGTGTGAGAGGGACCCATGAACTAGATATGCAATCAGCTGAGTTCGCCATACTCGCTGCACGGTGACAGACAGTCTCGAGAAGATATATCCAATTCGCTGTACACCTGTTCTCGATCGGGCCAACAATAGGTCAATTAGAGGCCCAGGTTTCCAATGTTTCTCAGCTTCTAGCTCATCCATAAGGATGGATAGAGCAGCCAAAGGCGCATCCCATTCCGCAAAAATGGCTCGAATAGAGGCCAGGGGCACAAAGGACTCAGCAGAAACAAGCTCTGAATCGCGTCTTAATATCTTTGCTTCCGTCTCTACAACAAGCGCCTCGTACTCGTCCTTGAGAATATGTGTAAGGGTTGAGCACAACGCGCATATATAACGTGAGGGTGATCGGGAGAGGGTATCAGAGGATAATTTGACTTTTCTGTAGCGTTGGGCAATCAGGCTGAGGGACTGTATGCATTGCTGCTCGCCAGGGTGGAGAAGTTGAGCGAATGCGGGGTCGAGAGATGAGTTTGATTTGAAGAGGGAGGAGTTATGCCCTGCTAGAATGAGCAGAATCTCTGCGATCATGCTGGAATCCCTTCTGCTGCGTGACTGTCACACATTATGTGACTGTGGGCCTTAATGCACAGCCACCTTGAATATGATAACCAGCTTATGACCCAGTTGCCCTCCCCATGTTTGACGTTCCTCACCGCCCAGCCCATCTCAATCTCTCTCCTCCTGCTGTACTCGACGTAGACGACGCCTTCTCAGAAACAGCATATGTCTCCCCCCCATTTCATTTCTCTCATGACGCTCTCCGAGAGGACCTTGCGATCCACCATCTCTCCTCTCCAAATCCTGAAGAGGAGTCCCTTGCTGAATCAGAACACCAATCTGACATGGCCGATATAAGTCTTGAAAGCCCTGAAGAACCCGTGCCTAGCATTGTATTTGGTGGAGCTGCTCAGGACCTTCCACGCAATCCATCTTCCAGGTCTTCCTCCCGCAGCAGGCCGTCCTCTGGCAGACGCTCCATAGATGGTCCACTCACACCTCCCACAGAAGTTGAATCCACTACCAGCTCTTATCCAAAAATTGTAATTGATACCACTGCTGCTCCCTCTCATCATGCTACGGCTTCCACTGACTCGGGCAAGTCGTACGCGTCACCGTCCTCCCCACAATCACCATCACCACTAGAGTCCACACGATCATTACCAACTTCAAGACCAAACCCTACTCCAAACAAGGTGGCTACCATCTCTGCGGGTTCCCTGACTCCGGCAAGTGCAGATTTGCCAACCTCAATGTCGCTGCCCTCCACCGAAGCCCACTCCAAGTCCACGAATAAACCCAACATTCATAGGCAAACTCGTTCTGCAGGTCCAAGCATGTTTGAAAAGGTCATGAGCAAGACAAGACCTTCATTCCTTCCACCCAAACCACGACAGGAAGATAGGAAACATTTAGCTGACTGGCAGAATATGATGAAAATGAGTCAACTCGCTGGTACATTTTCTTCCCCACTAGAAGTCATAGTCTATTACTAACGCATATACAGCGGAGAAGCGACGGAAAGCTCTACAAGAGCGTCGCTTGCAACGAGAAAAGGCAATCGAGGATTCAATAATTGCATGGCAACGTGATATCGTTCCTGACTGGCGGGTGGTTTTCAAAAACCCGGCTCTACGCAAAATGTGGTGGAGAGGCATTCCCACTAAGATTCGAGCCCAGATGTGGCAATATGCAGTTGGAAACTCACTAGCCCTGAACAAGGGTGAGGCTCATATTTACTTTTGCTCAATAAAGCGTTAATTCGTAGATCATTACCGTATATGCTTGGCAAGGGCTAAGCGAGCCCTCTCTTCAGGAGTCTTTCCTGAGGCAACATTGAGTCTGATCGAAGAAGACATATCAACAACCTTACCCTCTCTTCATATCTTTCATCATGAAACAGGCCCCCTTTATTCTGATCTTAAGGATATGCTCTGTGCTTGGGTTGTTTCACGCAGTGATGAAGGTCTAGGGTACACAATGGGGGCTGCAAAGATCGCAGCTATGATGCTAATCAATATGCCCGCACAGCAAGGCTTCAACGTCATGAGAAACCTCTTGGAACGTCATTGTTTACGCAGCTTTTATGGTGGGGAAGCTATGAAAGACGACGTAAGCTGATGTATATACTTCATCTCCCGTTTGACTGATTTGGATATCAGGTAGAAGCATATTATCGGTGAGTGTTAATTTAGGCACTCGTCAACACCTTCTAATTGTGCTTATAGCATATTTGACACTCTACTCGCAGATGGCATGCCCAAAAGTGGGTGTTGACTTTCCTCTCTTTTATCATCTGACCTTAACCCCACTGCCAGTATATTTCAACTTCAAACAACATCAGATTTCGCCTGCTGCATATCTGCCTGACTGGCTTTTGCCACTTTTCCTGGACCACCTTCCATTTGAAGCCTGTGCCCGTATATGGGATGTTGTTCTCCTTGAAGGAGACTCATTCTTATATCGGGCGGCACTCGGGATTTTGGCTGTCTTAGAACCTCGTCTCTTCTTCCCTGATCGAAAAGAGTTATTAGAACTACTCAAGTGAGCTATATTTTTGTCTAATATATGTCAAACACGTGGAAATGAACGGTATGCCTATAGAGGTGAAAACAAGGCTGCCATTTCCGTAGCCCAAAGAGACGGCCGGGCATTAGACGGTGGCAGATATGAAATATATGGAGTCGATGAAGAGACTATTTGGGAAAGGATCGAGAGCATGGAAGACTGGTGGAAAGAAAGCACATGGACGCGGTTGATACAACGCGAGCTGCCTGACATATAGCATCCCCCACATGTTTTCTCTATATCTCTTTTGGTGTGTAACCTAGGCTCTTATAATGTTTTTATTAGATTTTGTTCAGGTGGTTCAATAAATTGTTTTCTCATGATGTTTCCTTTATCTTCGGAATCATCGGAATAAGCACACAAGCTATTCAATCCCTGACCTTCCCGACTGGCGTGGCTGCAGCACCTGACACCAAGTTGGAATATCCTTTGTCCTTCGAAAATTTGAGCCTGTTTGGCAAAGAGCCTCGGCAGAAGGCTCGACCCAGATGGACTGCTCTGGCAAAACGAGCCTAGGTCCTAATGCCACTCTGTGGACCTACTCAGGAGGAGTCATGTACGTGGGATGGCATTTGCCTGGACAGCAAGACCCGTAAGGCTGCGTTAAACCTGTCATATAAAACACCAGGAATCCAAGTCAGCATTACAACTAACGTATAGATCAATCAAAACCTTCCCTCCTCACTACACACATTATCATCCTACCAGCCCCGGGTTTCTACTCACTGTCCTCCTTGATGGCGAAGCATAGCCTGTATTACCTCTATCTCGCCCGTCGAAGGGTCAGTTGTTCTTTTCTTCTTTATTCATTCACCTGGCCTGACACGTCTAAACAACCTTAATTAAATTTGATGCACACGCTACTATACTAACGTGTAACATCGGGGTTAGACTCTTGCTCTATGGGCTGCGTACAACGCCACGCTTTGGGCTATTACGTGGAGACACTATACTCGCAGGCAGCCAGTACAAACGAGGTGAGTTTCTTTTTAATTATGATGTGAAGGGTTTATTGATATATCTTACTTCAGGAGGCTAGAGGAAAAATGGAAATTTGGCCTCGCTGATGGTAGGGTTTTAGCTACAATGGCAAAAGCTAGTTTAATTGACTGAACATATACAATACAGAAAGTATGTAAAACTTCGGATTAGATAACAACAAACTAAATTTACTTTATAATTCAACAACGTAGAATACAACAGATAACATTCAAACTATATATCTTCTATCAATCACATGCCTATATGCTCGTAAGTCCACAATTAAGAAAATACACCAAGTCCACAGAATATCAAAAAGAAATTAATGAAGCATAAACTCATCAATCGTGCCCAGAACATTCTTCCAGAATGACTCCACCACGTCCTTCTGAAACCCATTCTCGTCATAGCCTAGGCTAACCCACAATTTTCCAACAAAAGTATATCCAAAGAGCAACATTCCACCGGAACGCTGTCGAGACCCAGTAGTTAGCGTGTGCAGCTGAATAGTGGGGTAGGTAGCGTGTTTGTAGATGGAATCGAGATTGCCAAGCAATGACAGCCCCATGAGAGCCGTTGATGGCGGCCGCTCCGACGCTTTGCCAAAGAGAGGTAGCTTGGCGCTTTTCTTGGAAGTGGCCGCAGGTGGGTTCCCATCATCCATCCGACCCCAAGCCTGCGCGCGTTCGCTTCGCTCGCTCGCCATCTGGCGACAACGAGAGATTAACATTGGCGATTTCATTGCCAAAGCACTTTGCTTCTTCGCTTCTCGACTTCTATGCCAAAAAGTCGTTGCCAAGTCCCCGGATGTGGGGATGAACGATGGAAGAACCACGTTAAAGAAGCCAATGGCGAGGAACCAATAGGAGTCGTGTAGTGATGGGTTCTGTATCAAACTGGGTCGAATATTGAGAGCCGAATACATCATTCTATGTGATGTGTTACCCTTTACAATAACAATATGGTCGTGAAACTTACGAAGGCAATTCGGGTGTTTTGTATTGCGTCCTTGCCCATGCAATATTGCACACGGCAAACAGAGCGCTTGAGACTGACACCCCATTTTCTTTACATTTTTTCAAAATGACCTTCGTGCGCGCCGTGTCTATACATACATTATGAACCACCGTGTTGCGTAGCTTTCCAGACTGCTTAGGGAATGCTTGTCCACCCTGCTGTCGATTGAGCCTAGTGCATATAAATGAGATGGAATAACACATACTATAAGTTTGCCTTGACTTCGCTGGTAATCAACACGAGATGCCAAGTGCTTTAATGGTCCGCCACTGGTGGTTGGAAGTCTATCTTCGAGTGACATTGGCAACATCTGTTTCAACTCAGTGACAGTACGATGATGACTGTGAATAATTTTACCTGTACATTTTGTCGGTTGAGAAGTTCTGTGTCTAACAAATCGTACAAGTCGGACAAAATATTTTGACTACAAAGCAATGCGAAGAAATCGTTGGCAAACTGGTGTAGAGCCATCCCGTCGCCGATGAAATGTGCCGCACAAATCAGAAAGTCGCAATCTACCTCTGAGGCTGACTGTGACAATAAAGCTGGGGCTGTGTTGACCATCAGATATGATAAACGGTCGTCAGACAAGGTGCGGGGGCCGTTGAGATAAGAGTCGACTAGTTCTACATTCACGCTTGGTCAGATCAATCGTGGGAGATAGAAATTCAACCTACTACGACTTGTTTGATTCCGGTATTCTAAATTTAAATCTGCAGAGAACACGGCTTCTAACGCATTCCTAGGGGGAACATACCTGCCGAAAAATAAAAAGCCGGAGATTTAAAAATAAACGAGAGCTGTTACGAATATGATGCTCACGTGAAATTGACATGGTCATAATCATGCGTGTACACTTTTGATGCAAGCAAGGGATGTTTTAGGCGCAGTATTGCCCACACCAGGCATACACGAGCGCGTGCGACATTTAATGGATGTGTGCGGCATCCCAAATGGAGATACCTTTGTAACATGAATGTTAGTTTTCTTACCACAAGCGTCAGGAGAGAAAAGCGCTCTACATGTCATTGACACCGTCTCCCCGTGACGGGAGGTAATAAGAAAGTTCTGTGTCGCCCATACGTCTTTCTAGATACATCACAGGCGGCTCTTGTGTACTTGCGATTTCTGAACCGACAATATTTCCATTTGCAACAGAAGGTTCATGAGGTGGGGGCGGGGACGTCTTCAACCACGAGTCGAGATGGACACTGGTTTCTTTGAATATCAGGGTAGTCATATCGTGCCTGTACTGTGTTTGACTGATATATACGAAGAAGTGAAGGAGTAGAGGCCTCAAGAAAGGACGGGATCAAATACAACAGGCTATGGGACTTCGGAGGGTATAAATATGGGTGATAAATCAGTTTTGGCATTTTAAGCCCCCTTTTGATTGGATGCTGGAAAGGAGGTGCCTCAAGTGAGATCTGTCCTTCGGTATCGTGGGAAGCCGGTTGATCTGGACAGAGATGGATGGATTTCTTTTGAAATGGTACGTAGTAGTGGGGTAGTTGTGCGGCTGCTACCGTACATGCTACTGTACAGCATAGGTCGGAAATGTCACGTTGCACACGACCCCTAAACCACGAATGGAAACGTCAGAAATCTAGGGGATAAAGAGGGGGGGAGGGGAGTTATTTGGAGCGATGAATGCCGCGTCGAGCTATCCCTTAGTGCGGATCATGAGTGTGGGTATGCTTGTGGAGCGAGCATAGACACTACTACTAATGTCAGACCACAATTTGAATTCATCCCACCTCGCCGTTGCGCATGCACACCGCAAAACACGTCGGAAATGCTCTTATTTTGTCAACAGAACGCACACAGCACGGGCAACACTCTCCGTCTCCGGTTGTTTGTGAATGTTGTCGTAATTGACTTTATAGTACAAAATAGATTATAGTGTTACTAAATATAGCAATCAACAACAAAAGTCCAATGTGCACAATGAAAAGAAAAAGGTTAGTCCTCGAATTAGTGCTTTCCCTCCTCCTTCGGCTCTTGCCAGTCGGTCACCTCATCTTCTACTTCATTTTCATTTTTTGACGTTAATGGAACAGATTCCACATCAACCCTTGGTGGTTTGGAGGCAGTTTCCGATGACTTGACCCAAGTGTAATACCTATACCATGATTAGACATGAGTCAGCTCAACCTAGTCCACAATTGGAATACCCACATGGTCCCTAGGAGAATGACAAAAATTGACATAGAACGGTTTCTACAAAAGGCACAATCAGTCAGGAACAAGGGGAAAGGTGCGTGATACCATACACGTTGAGGAGGTCACCAAAAATCAAGACACCAAGAACAGTTTGTAGAACTGAACGTGCAGCCTAAAATAATGTTAGATTCATCCATGACAATAGACGAAAAACAACGAACACTCGAAAACATATGTGTAATTGGGCTTGTCACTTTGATACTCAGCAGACCAGCAATACAAAGAAGGAAGCCAAAGAAGCCTGTCACTAGGCAACCCCACAAGAATACGTGGCCATCCCAATCGGCGTTTCTTGTCATCTCGAGTAGAAGGAAGGGCTCCTTGTGAAGAATAACAAAAGGCAGGAGAAAGATGGCCGAGCCAACATTCGTCCACCAGGCCAGTTGTATAGTCGAATTATTACAATAAGGGAGTGACATTTTGATGAGCACGGCATGAATAGCGATAAATAGTGATGAGAGGAGACCGTAAATGAGGGACAATAGTGAAGGGGTGGCATTCGCTGGCACCGTTGGGCTAGGGGATACACCCACAATAAAACCGATGGTAACCACACTTGCCGCGATAAGAACACGTTTTGATGGAATGTCGTGTGTGTGGATAGCAGAAACAATGATTGTTAGTGGCAGAACCATTCCTCGTGCAATCTTGGACAGTATGAGAACCTTGGGAGGTATACATGATACGAGGCCAACATACCTGGAAGAAGGTGGCTTCTACATCTCGTAGACAGAGTGTATTAAATACAAGGCCGACAATGTTCACGAATATGACTGGCACCAGCTTCTTTGCCGTGGCTTTCTCCACCTTTGGTATCTCAACACGTTTAGTTATCAGAGTTGATACATGCAGCAACACAACCGCAATGATGAGTTGTATGAGGAGGAACAATAGGGGTATTTTGGGTGCGTTATTGAGAACTGCTTTATTCCTAGGAAAGAATATTAGAGACGATTGAGTGGAATATAAACCACAGCGCTTACACAAAAACCATCTGTGAAGCAAGGCATGTCGTTCAGAGGCGAGTGCCAAAATGAATACCGGCGAAGAAGACTCACGACAAGAGCTGCCGTCATATAAAACATGACGACGACGGCAACCTTGATAGTTTGGACATTGGGAGTTATCATGATAGCAGGTATGGTGGGGGAATGAAATGATGGTGGGCAAAGGAGGTAGAAGTACTACTGTAGCTTACATAGGATGGAAAGATAGGAATGCGCCGTGATCGCCGCGCTGGGAACGTTTAAACTGATCCTGAGCCGGTTCGATCAAAATCTTGATCGCGCGAGTTGAGCTTGAGTTTATTTGCTGGTGGCGCCTGAGCGTTCCCTTTTACTGTACAGTACAGTAGTACGTACGTTTAATCAACTAGCGTGTTCATCCCATTTCCGATTTACTGTATTCAATGGCATTTGCAGCTGTGTTTTAGGGCCAATTTTTATGGTTTGCGGTGGTCAATAAATATTAGGTTGTGGCGGTGTCAATACTGGAGTGGGGAAGCCATTCCCTGCTCTCATTAGGGGGGTCTCCGTCATCCGCACGCCTCTTCCCCCCGAGGCGTTCGTTCAATTTCAACCAACTCCAAGCAAGATCAGAGCCGCCGAAAAAAAAAGGGTGATTATCTCCTCAAAAACTTTCACTCACACACCTCCACTCTTCAAGTTTGGAGTTCCCCCATGAACACCAGACGCTCATCCTCCTCTGGCTCAAGGTCAGCTTCCCCAGACAGCTACCGTGATTTCTTGCTTGGCGAGCAGGAACGAGGCTCCACACACGCTAGGCCGTATTGGTATGGCTCGCCAAAGTCAAAAAAGAGGCGATATCTTTACATTGCTGGCGGTGTAGTTGTCCTAGTTGTCCTCTCTCTGCTCATTCTCCAATCTTGGGCGCCTCTACCTTTACCTTTTTCAACTTCAATCGCACCAACTGTGACCACTCCGAAGGACCAAAGTACTCGGTTAGAGTCCTATGTGAATGGCCCCCCCACAACCAAATTCAGAGGTATGAGACCCTCGCCTATTTAACCTCCCCTTTGCGCTGATATGCTAGTATGAAGACAATCTGAAGCCGGAGTTGAAGTACATCACATCATGGCTTGACGCAGGATGGAGTATGTGTCTACTTCTATCTCAATCTATGATCGTGCTGACTTTGCCTCGCAGCAAACGACGTTATCACCTATGTGACTTCATACAATCAAGTAAAATGTACCTGACTAATTTCTTACTTAGATGAATCTTCTCTACCTCGCCACTGTCACAGAACGTATACCAGTAATTGGAATGTTTATCCCATCGCACATTGGGTTCGAAGTCGAATCCATCGACTTTGGCAAAGTCTTTGACGTTCCTCGCTTGTCAAAAGCACTCAATATACCTGTACTCGAATGGCACGAAGTGAAGGACAGGAATAGCACCGAAACAGACGAACTTGGCTGTTGGAACGTCTGGGAAGCTGTTCAGGATCGGGAACACAAACCAAGACCAAGCCGTTTAGTTGACCGTCTCAAGTTAGGTGCGTGTTGTTCATCTGTTGCCCCTCTCTTGATCTGAACACCCTGCCACTCAGACATATCCTACACAAAGGCGCCTACATGGGTCAAAATCCTGCCCAATTACGAACACGACCTGCATAGCTCCTTCTTCTCACTGGCATCTCTCGGTTTCCCAGAAGTCCGCGCCGAAAGTCTGGTACCGCCATTAGAATCACCAATTAATCACGCTCGTCTGCCTCCAGATGAGCATATGCTCTGCTATGACTATTTATATTACACTTGCTCATCCCATGTAAGCCCAGCCTACATCAATGTGACGTCTCCTCACGCTGATTGCATTTGCTGCCCTTAGCCCTTCGAGTTTGAGTATGATTTCAGCCCAGCATGGAGATTCGTTGGTCAGCATATGCGTTGGGCTCCTGAGCTTGAAAAATTAGCCGATCAGTACGTGCGGAAGGCAATTGGGTTGAGTGAGAGTGATGGACCAACACCAGCAGTCGGTCTTTTTTTCTCCCTATACACAGGCACAGTCAGCTGATTTTCTGATTCATCAACTCAGTATATTGCTATCCATGCACGTCACAGCGATTTCAAAGTGTGGTGTGAAGGTGATCCCTTTGATGGTTGCTTTGGGACAATACCTGCCATATCGCGTCGCGTTGAAGAAGTTCGGCAGGAGCTACGGGAGAAGAAGGGGCTGGAGATTCAACATGTTATCATGACTAGTGATGAACGTAACTCGACGTGGTGGGATCAAGTGAGAGAACAAGGGTGGCTTGTTCTCGATCATTCGCACACTGTCGAGGACCACGGGATTTGGTGAGAAGTTCTTTTCTGATGGGAAAAGAAGTATGAGAATCCAACGTGTTGATTTTTTGCGTGTTTTTTTTGACCAGGTACCCCCTCCTAATCGACGCTACCATTCAGTCAAATGGCGAAGGTTTCATTGGGACAGACCACTCAACCGTGTCAGTTGTAGCAAGGAGGCGTGTTCAGTCATGGCGAAACGGGGCTACTAGGACCGTAAAATGGGGCAATGCACATGCGGATGATCATCGTCGACGTCGGGAGTTCTTTATCTAATTCTTCTTTTCCTCATTTTTCTTTGGGAGGACATTTCTACCTGGCATAACGACAATCTGGCATGAGATATATATCTATTATTAGTGTACACATAATCGATTTGTTATTGTGACTTCTTCGGCCTCGTTAAGTGCGACTACGAAGCACGGCTAGTACTGACTGGGTAGCAACCAGGTTGGCCAAGGCGAGGTGTACCTGATACAGGTCCTTGATCAGAAGAATGCAGCTGGGACTGACAACACGCCGGAAACGATCGGTGCTATTTCTTTTTGGGAGCACTGCACGCGTCTCAGATCTGACTTCTGCTCTATTTATTATTTTATTTTAGGGCAGATATGATACAGTATTACGAACAGTGATTGTAGAGTGCTGAACGGGCAGTGTACGTACTACACCGTAAACACCGGGCAATCTGTGTTGTTGGATTCAATAAACAATCGATCAGAATGGATACGAGTGCATAAGATGATCAGGAATTCGACGCACTGTAGACCTGAGGAGAAAATGTTTCACATTGACATTATCACCCAGTTTACATCTGTTGATCCAGTGGGATGGCACTGCGCATCTTGACGAGGTTGAGTAGTGTCGCGTTGGCAGGCATCTCGACTTTATACAGCTTCCCGAGCCCCAACAGGTAGCCGTTGATGTAGTCGATTTCTGTTGGCCGGCCTCGTCGGATGTCGGACAGCATCGAGGATATATTGTCCTTGGTTCTTTCGGCAACCTGCATGGCTTCCGCCTGGAGGTTTGAAGGTCGAAGGGCGAAAGGTAGGCGACCCACGCTAGCCAGTTTGGGGTCCACGCCTTGATTTGATAGATCATCAAGCCAGGATTGTGTCTCCGCTATCTGTTGAGCGGCAAACACGCTCGAGGCTTCTCGGCATATCCTGCTTGTGAGCCGTTTAGCGGCCTGAGTGTGGAAAATGTCACCGTTGCGACATCCCATGAGGGCTGTCAGGGGATTTATGACCGCATTGACGACAAGCTTCCGCCGTAGGAGGGTTTGCATCTCGGATATGGGTTTCCATGAGACACTTAGGAGGTCAAGCTTTGTCAGGACCGATACCGTATCGTGTAGTGATTGGTATCGCGAGTGGGCAGAGTTGGGTGACGGGTCGTCAATGTCCTTGAGACGAAGGGTGCGATTTTCTCTTGGAATGTTTTCGTCACGATATCCAGCCTCGAAATCACGGCCAGCAGGATCAGGAACGATGCCAAACTGGATTGCGCCAGTGCCAGCGTGGACTGCTAGGTTCTGCGCCCTGCAATAGCACCCATGAGTGTTGGATGCCAGGATGATGTGTGGACGGAGTTCTTCGTTGACAAAGACCTTTTCAATGAGATTCTCGTAGACGCCCATTCCATTGTGTAGCAGGACGATGGTAGAACTTTTGGATAAGCGAGGCAGAAGACGTTGGATTGCGGGTACGGCGCTGTTTGCCTTGGTAGTGACAATGAGCGAGTCTATTGGTTGCAAGAATTTCTCATCCCTTTCTGTCAACGCTTCCGGATATGTGCTGCCATTGACGTTCAGGGACTGAGGGATGGATTCATCAAACACTTCCGACTGGAATCCTTTTAGTGAACTCAGGACATGGTCCTTTTCGAGGGTAACGACGCCGCCGTTGAGTAGAAAGTGTGTAGCCTGTCTCTTATTTTTGTGGATGAGGGTGATGGTAGTGGAGAGAGGAAGAACGCGACGGAGGTGGTGGGAGATGAGGAGACCGACTGAACCAAGGCCTAGGACATGGATGTGCATCAGCCCAACCTTTCAATCTGTTTGGTCACGTGCATCCACGCTACGATGTGATTCAACGCCCGGCCCGACTGTGGTGAAGGAATTACCGCAACGGTTAATCCTCGCAGCTGATTTGATTTCACTGATACCGTATTGGCTGCTACTCCACTTTCTCGGAAAAAAACATCCGCTTTTCGCGGTCCGCCGGCCTTCCATGGGCTGCTCAATTTGATTCTGATACCAACTCCTCCATCTCACACTCATCTCAACCTACATCTCACCACCATGGAGTCTATCGTATTGAAGCGAACTGGCCAAAAGGTTTGTTCTGTCTGTGTTTTTGATTTTGTACGTTACAACTTTTCGTCTTGCACAGATGCCGCTTGTCGGGTAAGGAGACTGTAATCTCATTTCCCTTAGGCAAGTGCTAACTTCGACACTTAGCTTTGGTCTCTGGAAGGTGTGTTGTACAGTAACATTCCCTTGATGATCGAAATCTCTTGACGTCCCCCCTTGTAGGTCACCAAGAGTTCTTGTGCAGACGTATGTATGCGTGTTCGTTTGTCTTCTATTTGACTAATCGCTTCTTGAAGACGGTTTACAATGCGATCAAGGCCGGTTATAGACTCCTCGATGGAGCAGGTGATTATGGAAATGAAAAAGAAGCCGGTGAGGGTGTAAAACGCGCGATTAAAGATGGCCTTGTCAAGCGAGAAGATCTATGTAAGCTTTAGCAATTATCGTTTGAATGATATCTGATAAAATTTACTGTGCAGTTATTACATCCAAGGCAAACAATGACGTTTCTTTCATTCTGTATTATATTTGGTCCTAATGCCCTGTAATAGTTGTGGAACACGTTCCACGCTCATGATCATGTTAGGTCGCTGGTTGTAGGACATAACACGACCAATCATGCTGACGTTATTTATATCAGGTTAAAGCACTTGCCAAAAAGCAGCTCAACGATTGGGGCCTTGACCACTTTGATTTATATCTTATTCACTTCCCAATTGCCCTTCAATATGTCGACCCCAATCACCGTTACCCGCCTGAGTGGTGGGGTGACGACGGTAAAGTTCATCTTCGTAAGCACCATCCTATATCCCCCCAAACCTTGTTTCTTAATTCCGTGCAGAGAACACGCCTATGCAAGAGACATGGCGTGCCATGGAAGAACTCGTGGATGAGGGTCTCGCCAAGAACATTGGTCTCAGGTAGGTCAGCTCCATTTCAGGCACTCAATCTGCTCACGGCCTAAAAGTAACTGCGCGGGATCTCTCCTTCTTGATGTCCTTAACTATGCCCGCATCCGGCCCCAAGTCCTTCAAGTTGAAATTCACCCCTACCTTACACAAGAGCCGTTCATTGAGTTGGCTCGTATCCTTGAAATCCCTGTCACTGGTTACTCTTCTTTCGGACCTCAGGTTTGTTGGAATGTTTACAACGGCAAGGTCTCTTCATTTGATCTGACAGTGTCGCACAGAGCTACGTTGAATTAGGAGCTAGCAAGGATGCAGGAAGCCTCCTGCAGTCTGGTCTAATTGGGGGTATCGGGGCCAAACATGGGAGGTGTATGTATTGTTATAAGGACAGTTCCCTGCATGTACTGAGTCAATTGTTCGCAGCCCCTGCGCAGGTGCTCCTTAGATGGGCTACACAACGCGGCATCGCCGTTGTACCAAAGAGCAACAGTCATGACAGGCTTGTCCAGAATTTGAAATGTACTGACTTCGACCTCACCCAGCAGGAAATGGACCAGATTAGCTCCTTGAACCAGAACCTGAGGGTACGTTCTAGTCCTTTGGCTGCATGTCGTCTTTTCCGCGCTAATGCCATAGCACAGTTGAATAATCCGGCGGATATTGACCCACGCCTTGGTATTTTTGCCTGAACTTACGGGACATTGAAGTATCATTAAATGGCTGAGGAAGTAAATGCAAATTGTGACTATGTAAAGAGACGATTGTATACGTATATACGACAATTTGACTGCGCTGTTGTATCAAAAGCAGTAGTGGCTGATTAATTACCGGGGAGTGGCTAACCGTGCCACATTTATTGATATCGTTCCCTAATAACTGCGGCGCAGAGAGGAGACGTGCGCAGTTGCGGAGTTTGAAATTGACATTGATATACTCTTCTGACTACAGTGGCAACTGCAAGCGCCTACTTCATTTCCAGCATGCCTTCCGCCCAATTCAAACTAAGTAAACACAATGGCGTAACCCGTCGCATCACATTCGACCATATTCCTTCTTGGAAAGAGCTTGCCAGTCGTATTGGCATTCTTTACGACATCCCCGTTGACCGAGTGGCTGTCTCATATATTGATGACGAGAACGATGAAGTGACACTCAGTACAGAAGAAGAGCTACAGCAATACTACATGACATGCCACCTGAACGAAGTAACGAAGCTATTTGTCCAAGACCTAGCATCTGTTCGTTCACAGACTACGTCCACCGTTCCCCCCTGGGCGCAGGCAGAAGAGAGGGCTCACTACCGCAACACATTTGGCGAGGATCTGACCCTCGAAGATGACTGGCAGCTTCCCTGGGATGGTGTCTTTATTACAAGACCCAATGGTTCCACTCGTCATGGGTTCGTAGAGGAGGTAGAGACTGGAAGCGAGGCGATGAATAAAGGGAGGTCTGAGTCAAATAGTTCGACATCTGTGCAGTTGGACAAAGGAAAGGCGAAGGCTGAGACGGAAGAGATGTCATCGACGGCATCACTTGTTGATGAAGTTTCTTCGCCAAAACATCCAATCCATGTTTATGACGTCAGTGCACGACATGCCCACGATGCCAATCATAATCCAGTTCTCTCTTCTTCTCCTTCTGTACAAGCCGAGAGCACACCCAAAGCAACCCCTACCCCAGTAGCTAACCAACGTGTTGATCCCGAGAATAACAAGAATGATCTTCTAAGCGCAGCTGCTGACGATCCCCTTCTACCCGAATTTGAACCGCAGCCGAGCCCCTCTTTGTCGCACGACCTTTCCAACCTCTTTTCAGCGCTTGGAAATGTTGTTGCCTCTCACCCGGAAGTTTCGGATGGGTTTCGCAATATCGTTCGCAACTCCACCAATGGTTCCTATTGGAGGGCACACCGGGACGCTATCTCGAAAGCAGCTGCTGATATAACTCAGGCGTCGGGAACTGCTACTCAAGAAGCTCTCCGCAGTGCTGAAGAGGAGGCAGGACGTCGAGTGATGGCTGCTTTTGATCAGATCCTTCGAACACTGTCGGAGGTCTCTGGAGCGCATCTCGCGAACCGACCATCAAACGCAGCTCCATCCGAAGAATCTAATAATACTAGTGTACATTCTCTCAAGGGATCTGATTCCAATCTTCCTACCAGGGAACCGCCTGAACCAAAAGAATCAGAAACTAACACAGTGCAAGGTACACCTGCAGAGCATCCACAAAGGGAGTCCGCTGGGTCCACTAGTCGTACCACTGAATGGCAATCCTTCCTTAATCCGATCTATCCTTCAGTTCCCCCAGTCCCCTATCCTTGGCAGCAGACAGCCCAATCGTCCCATAATGTTAATTTTCACAACCTAGCTTCATTTTTTAGTCCGCCCACTCGACAGCCTTTCATTTCAACTGGTATGCCCCCTGTTATACCGCCCCCTCCACCACCACCGCCAGCCATTCCAGTGTTCCCCCCTCAGCCATTTCCCCCGAGTGGACCTATTCACACACCGACTTTGGATTTGTTAACTAGTGAACATCAGTCCCAGGAGTCAGCCGTCCCTTTCGCTGGCCCTTCTAGTGGGACTGCCGCTCAAAATAATAATACTAATGCACCCCAAGCGTTAGACTCGAAAGTGAAGCTTGAAAAGGCTAGGGCAAATTACAGGGCGGAAAAGGCGCGTTATCGTGAAGAGCGAAAGCGCAATAAAGGAACAGGACAGGAGGATGCGAATCGGTGGGTCCTACGTCTTATGGTCGTGACGGATTACTGATGTATATGTTAGCATGGATGTGGACGTTGTTCAACCGTTTGAAGGATTAAAACTTTTGGCAGAAACGAGCGAGGCACCAGTAACCCAGGTTGTAAGCAACGCAAGAGGACCATTTCCTCAGCTGGAAATGATTAGTATTCCTCACAACCTCAATCAAGGACCGAGTCTACGCCGCAGAGACCATGATAGTTTCAAGGAAGATTTGCGATCGCGGGCGGTGAAGAGAATATGTAAACAGTTGGCTGATGTAGGTGCCACTTCAGCAGCCCCTTTGTTCCCTTTCTTCGTTCTTTGTGCTTATTAGACGTCATAGATGGGTTTTACGGAAAGCCAGCATCCGGGTCTATCCAGAAAGGTTTCGGCTCGGCTGCCAGAGAAAGGCGTGCCAACAAAGGATGCTGAAGATGAAATTGTGACAAATCTCATTGAGGAACTATTACTGCTTCCGTCAAATGGATCTGTTGCCACTGGATCCGGACAGAGGCGGTAAACAAATGGAGGAATTTGTAGTACTATCAAGATTGTACGAATGTACTTGTAGTCATTCTTGATTTCATTATGAAAGAACTTTGATTTGAGAGTTAACACGTTTCAGCACCAAAAAGGCGGGCAACATGTTCAGGGTGTGTGCTCGACGTAATGAATGACGATACTCTGGGAGTGAGCCTCGTGTATGAAGAGCAGTCTGAGCCTGAGCCTAAGAGGGGATGTCGGATTAATTTTGAACAAAGACAATGTTACGCTGGAGACCTCAATTCTGACATTGAAAGTGGCTTTGACTCGAATTAGGTTAGGTTCCTGGCTTAAGATTTGCTTTGTGAGGTTCCAAGTCCGATGGAACAAATGAGGAAACACGGAACTCGTCGGGATAACGCTTTGACACCAGAAGAGACTTGATGGGGACTATTTAAAGGGACGAGGGGATGAGGATACGAGGAGTGCATTGTGGCGAATTGAGGCTAACAATTGTTTATTTGTTCAAGTTGTGGGTGTTTCTTTTATTTTATGGGTGCTAGCTTTATTTGTTCAAACAACATGTCTTTGCAGCGTGAAGCACAACCTCGCCAGGCCCATCGCCCCTCCTCACCTTTCCCTGCCCTCTTCTCCCCATTGTTCTCCTCATCTAATTTCAAATATACTTACCGTTGCCCCTCCTATCTCCCAGGTATTTCCATTCAAGTCACGTAACGGAGCCTGTATCTCATCAATATCGTTGCTCTCACGACCTTGTTCGGCTGATCAGTTGTCCAATCTTAGCCGCGCGTATCCAGACGTGACGCTGACTGACCGCAGGCACTTCCTCCTTAGGTGAGATTTCCGGTGATAGGCACCTTGTGCTTCAACCAAGCGGCTAGACAATGATCTCTTGCACTTCGTATCTTATAGCCAAATTCTATAAAGCCTTTCGCGTTGTCTATAAAAATATCCCTTAACT
Organism: Amanita thiersii Skay4041; assembly: GCA_002554575.1. Lineage (NCBI taxonomy): Eukaryota > Fungi > Basidiomycota > Agaricomycetes > Agaricales > Amanitaceae > Amanita > Amanita thiersii. Next base: position 51,678 of record KZ302019.1, on the reverse strand, counting down.
CAACCCGTCCCGTGCTCACCATTCCGTAAGTTCATCCTCCTTTATCCTTCACAATATGCGCTAAAAAGCTTCTATTAGTCTCAATCGCGAACGTTGCCCTGATTACATACAATCATGCCTCACCCTCAGCCCGTCCCAGTGACCATGATTGGAAACGTCAAGTTTTATAATGACTGGGCAAACGCCTTGAAAGACAAATACCTCGAGAACATCGTTGTCCATCCTCTGAGTCCGGAGGAAATTCATACCCATCGTCTACAGACCTGGGACCTGATTGTCAAGATCAATGAGTTGCGAGCATACAAACAAAGGATCGCGCCTCAACACGACTCTGCAGCCGAGAACCGGCTGTTTCTAGTTACCCGCCAATACTATTTGATGATGCCTCGTCTCTTTAGGGTCAATGAGCTTCCAGCAGAGATTCTGGGCAACATCTTCCATTACATGATCTGGTCTTCGTCTCATAGTGTCAACTCGCGCCTGGCACTCACCTCGGTCTGTAGATTATGGCGTAACATCGCGATTGGTGATGCTACCCTTTGGAATGCCATCTGGTTTCGAGACCCACCTCACTATGAGCGTTCTCTAGCATGGCTCCAGCGTTCTGGGAACGGGCAGCTGGATGTTCGCATTGGTGATACCGACAATCATAAGATTACTGCTCAGGAAATGTCCGTCCTATTTGATCGCTTGGAGGAAAAGATCGGCCAGATTCGTATCTTTGTTTCCGTCGCGGAGAGCTGGGAAGCGAATTTAGAAGTTCTCAGGGGGTTCAATGCTTACGGGAAACGAGGGCTGCCCCTAGCTATGGAGCATCTTGAACTGCACTACCCGGGGGCATCTTTAGTGCATACTGGCAACGACCTTGGACCTCAAGGCTATCAGCCTTTGTCGTTATTCGGAGGGGCTGTCGCACCTCATCTCAAGAACATTCTCCTGAATAAAGTACCTGTTAATTGGGAAATGTCACACTTGAGCAACCTCAGAAACCTTGACCTACGTAGTATTCCACCTCACAGGTTTCCACCGCTGTCCGTCTTTAGGGGTATGCTCAAGAGCTCACCCAATCTGTTCAAGCTGTACCTAGAAAGCGCTGGCCCCAAGTGGGAAAGAAACAACAGCGAGGCAAACGAGCCCATCTCTCTGCCTAATATGAAGATCCTCATCCTGAGCGATTTTAGTCTTGGCTACGCCATGTACATCCTTGGCCAAATACAGGCACCTGGCGTGCGCGACCTGGCATTGATGAACTTGATGGGTGAAGACTACACGCCACTCTTTGCATTCTTGACAGACAAGTTCCCCGATCTGAGGATGTTGACGATGTGGTCCGTTGAAACCGCGTCTTCGCGTCTCATGGTCAAGTGGCTTTCATCCATGCCCAAGCTGACATTCCTCAAAGTACACAACCTGCAGCCACACTTCCTCTCCTTCTTCCTCGAGTGCCCCAATCCCGCTTCAGCAAAGACGTCGCGTGCCTTGAAGGACCGTGTCGTATGCCCTGAACTCAGCATCCTGGAAGTGGAATCTTTCAACCCGGACATTGTCCTCCAGTGGGTTGTGTCTCGGCAGGGACGTGGCGTACCCCTGAAGAAGCTCTACTCCTCACCATCGTTCTTTGAGCGGCTAACACCCGAACAACACCAAACTCTATGCCGACTCACTATGTTGTACAGACTAGAAGAAGGCGTATCTGTACCCGAGGAAGATACGCTGTTGGAAGATTAATTCACGTCGTAAAAGGTGAAACCGAACTTTGTGATGATAGATAAGGTATCGATGTGATCACTCCTTACCTTTGTTGCGTTATTCTCAAGGTTTTCAGATGTACATATCGAATTTACTGCTCGATGTTTTAAAAGATTGATGCTTGTGTTGGTTTACATACACCAATGTTGGACAGTAGCAATAAGTCACAGTACCTAGAACAAATAAAAGACAATGAATTGCGAAGTGAGAAATGTATATGCGCGATGTAAATAGGTGCACTTGGAGTGATGTAAACTAACACGAAGGCAATTAATTCCTGTTCACAATAACCACTGTCAACTGCAAAATGTGGAAAGAGCCTCTTCATCCCAGCGACTTTTTCCGTTTTGTGCCAGCTTTGGCAATATCCGGTGATGTTAAAGAGGTATCGGTCTTCGATAGCTGTTCTTTGGCATGTATTGGCGTTGATGTACCCTTGTTGCGATGTTCAGAAGATACCAATGTCTTTGATATTGAGCGGCTCGTGCTGCCATTGTGCTTGTCCTTACTCTGAACATTAGCCTTGCCATTGGTATTAAGAGTAGGTGCTGGGTGCGAGTCTGTGAATCATGCATATGATTGAATTTTGAAATCAAAATCATATAGGAAATAGACAAGCTTACGGCCAATGATTTGCGTTTTGAAGAGGCTCACCAGACTGTTCACCTCCTCCTGGTCGATCCGACGGGTCTGTAGCCTTTGACTCTCTAAGGTAACAACTTCAGGTGGCTCGCCTTCCATGTCAACATCTTCATCCTCCTCCACAACTGTCGGTCGTTCCGTATCACGAGGTTGAGTCTGAAGGAACCCTTCCATAATGTCATCAAAGACGACTGAGATGGGAGGAAGGGTGTGAGAAGGCCCATCGAATATCCCCAGAGTGGAACCCAAGCGACCTGCACCTGAACTAGATATTGACTGCAACGTAGGCCGTTCTTCGGGCAGATGAGTAAATGCAGATTCACCAAAGATGTCATGGAATAGAGAGCGTTTCAGTGGCGTCGCATTGGTAGCGATTTTATTGCCGTGGGAACCCTCCTGTGTCACCTGGAGGATATCTTCACCGAAAGAAACAACTCCCCAGCTAGTCGTTACACCAACAAAGCAGAATTTACACATCCGCGCGCTCTGGGCATAATGCACGATGCTACGGAACACATACGGGATGGACTGTTCATTTACGGGTAACGATGACTTGACATTGAACGTGAGTGCTACCGTTCGTTTCACTTCAGAGGTGGAGGGGCAGTGAAAAACGACAAATGAATCTCCTTGGGGATGGGGAATGAGTTGCTGTATCGGATTAGGTATTCGATAGTGCCATCGTGCTCAATATCGATGTCAGCGGACAGGAAATATATGAAGGCAGAATGAAATACCTGATTGCACTACCAAATCCCACAATACGACATCCTGTTGCCCTACTATGGCAAGATAACGTCCACCTCTCCCAATGAACTGCACACCAGTAGTGGCCGGGCATTCTGGAGAGTTAATGAGCTGACGAATCCCACTAAGGTTCGGATCATAGACCGCAACATAAGGCCCAAGTGAAACGGCTAATAGCGAAGCATCAGATGACCAGGAAACGGCGCTTGGCAGCTCAGAGCGTAAATTAAATGTCGAACGAGTCACCCAATATTCTAGGCACCAATCAGTTTGGTATACTGAAGTCATTATTGGTCATACCTTCTGTCTGCCCTGACTTGTCTTTAACAGTGCGAATTCCCCATATTTTAACTGCTCCATCATCCCCTGTGCTTGCTAGGTACACATTACGAGAGAGACTAGGGGACGGACTGAAAGCTAGCGATGTCACCCTTGCTAGTCCATGTGGCCGATCTATTCTGGTGTTGAGAATCCAAAAGCCGGTCTTGTGATCCCACTCCCAAATTTTGAGGTATGTTTCGCCATGGAATGAGTCGTCCTTTTCTCTTGCATCTATCGTCGCCATCCACCGATTACACGGTGATACGGCAACCTTTTCTACCCGAGGAGGGTCTATTGGCTTCTCATCCCGTCTAGAGACTCTGTTTGTAGGAGATATTTCTAGATCATATAATAATTTTGATGAGGAAGGCGAGTAGATTTGGAGAGATGATGGATGAGACGATGGTAGGATCAACGTTGACGTTTTTTCATGCACGGCTATAGGGGAAAATACTTTGGGAATCACCGGCCCGTAGAGGGGAGTGGGATCTGCTAGAAGTGAGCGTGTTATCTGGCTCCCAAGGAATCACCCTTACCTAATTTTATGCCAGCGTAGCTTCTTGATATTCTAAGCGTTTCTTGACGAACAAAACAATATGTAGCATCAGCCAATCCAACAAGGTATTCCTCATCTCCAGATGCTTTTGATACACTAACAGTGCTTATTGGCGCTCCTAAACGTGGAACAAACTCTTTTGTTCCAGTATGCAATTGCCAAATAACAAGCACCGCTTCTTCACCACCACTGAGCAGATAGGCGCCGTTTGTCGTGAAAGCAATTGAAGTCACAGCATGAGCATGCCAATGGAGAGACATAGTTTGTGTACGTTTTTCAACGTCTCTGATATTGACTGCAATATTTTCGTTAAGGCAGTACCAAAGACGAACAACACCTTTTTTGTCGCCTGTTGCAAAGTAATCATCGAATGGATGGAATGCCAGACAAGTCAAGTGTTCGGGAGAAACGTATTTAACAAAGCCAGCCTTGAATGAAGCCGATTGTGCGACGTAGACTTTATGACCAGCAGTTGCGACCAGCCAGGTTCCTGTAGGCGAGAAAGCGAGGCCTGTGGGGAACCGAGTCTTCCCTATTGCCAAGATGACTGGAGACTTGCGAGGCTTTGAATTGTCATCGGCATCAGTTCGTAGCGATACCTGGAGTACAATGGCATTATCTATGAAATGATGCATGAATATATAACATTATAGTAATGAAAGATGAAAGTACCATTAATTTTCTGTTTGCCCGTTTTTGAGGCGGCAACAAACACCGAGTCCTTGAACTTCTCATGAGCACAGATACAGTGAATTGGTTGTGCTAGATCAACGGTCTGGAGCAGCGTAGCGTCAAGAAAATCCCAGATCAGCAAGCGTCCATCGAGGGAGCCGGTAATCAACTGGAAGGCATTACACGGATTCAGGACGGCAGAAGTGAGCACGTGAAATTCATCAACTTGACTCGACAATCGAGGTGCTGTAAGTGTAGAAACGACTTGGCCAGTTGTGACGGAGTAGATTTTGACGGAAGGCCCAACGAGAGAAAAGAAGTAGCTATAGTATTGATAAGTTGCATATAAACAAATCACGTCAGTTGCAACGTGCCTTCCATCCTTGGTGTATATTGGAGGCACCCTACTTGCTGATGGATCTGTAAGACTGGCCCAATCCCATGCAGACTTTGATTGTGGAGGAAGTTTTGGTGTGGCTACTTGACGTTTTTTCGGCATTGCGGTGGGTACATTTTCCTTTTCTTTTCCTTTATCTTTTCTTTTCCATGAAGTAACATTTACAATGGACTCTGGGCTTGGAGGTGGTATAACATGATGAGGTTGGCGAGACTTGGATGCCGCCATTTCATGAAGGCCAGTACAAATTCTTGTCGTGAGCAGACAAAAATTGTGACCAAATAGAGTACAACATTCCAAATTGAGAAGTGATAGACGAAACAGGCACAAAAATAAATTATTATTTATTATCATTTGCATATCAGTCAACGACACAGTGTGATTTTGTAATTCACTTGTACCCAACCAAAACCCGCAGTGTTCGACACGGCTCCTGCAGCTCTTCAGCTGTTGCCAACTTACAGGCTTCCACCAAACATTCCCGCCGTCGCAGCTCTTCTATGTATTCTGCCTTTGATAATGGCTCCCTTGGTGGTACTTCGAAGCCACATTCAGTTAAGGAAGACCACAATGACAATCGAGCATGGATATCACTGAGATGTTCTGTGAGTAAGCCTACTCGTCACAGACTGATTCACTTTACCTCTGGAAACGTTCTATGAGTTTTTCAAATTTCTTTCTTGTCTGAAGCTCCTCTAGCTCTTCGTCATCATCCCAGCCATACCGAATCAACTCCTCCTTTCGATGGTGTAACCTATACTTCAGCTCGTCCCACATAGCTTCTTGGCAAGCAAGTACTGATTGATATGACCGATATAGATGCATAGCCAGGGAGCGGTCATCCAGCCGCTTGAGTTGGTCAAGCGGTACGAGAGACGATGGCTGTCCCATCTTTTCACCTTCACGCATTGCCAAACCGTCGATGATGAAACGCTTGAACGATGTCATAGGATCGACTAATCGTTGATTGCTAGTAGTGCTATTAGTTCGTAGAATTGGATCCATTCGGGTGCTCGATGTTTGGATGGATGAAAACGAGACAGACGCAGGCCTTCGTCGGGCCGCCAGAAGTGGTGAATAACCACTGGATCCGAGTGTTGAAATAGGTGATGGTCTTAGCGTCGAAGAGAATGAAACAGAAATCGGACGGTGAATGGGGCCAGGCTGAGGGAACTCTGGTGCAGGTGGCAATTCGACGTCTAGGTTGCGAACAACTGATGTTTCGGGCAACTGGACAGGCGGAGGTTGCAGCGGTGCTAATGGTGGCATTGGGAACTGGATCACTGGTCCAATGATACTCTGCCGAAAATACGAGGTGAAATACCCTGGCAATACAGCTATATCAAAGCGTTAGTGGAAGTTGATTGTACTAATCGTATGTAGTTACCCGTTGGTCTGGTATTAATGAACCGTTCCTCATAGACAGCTTGAACAAGTGATTCCAGTAAGGCATGGTCATGTGGGGGAATATTGCGGGATGGAGTAACAGGTAATGGTCGGGAAGTGCCCTCAGGCAAATGTACAGTACTTTCACGTCGTACTCTAGAACGCAACGCTGCTGTGAACCACTTTGGCAAAACGGGAAACACCACGTCTAAAAGGGTTCGTCAACAACTGCTGAACAGGACTAGCGAATATAAACCCACCCTCTTCAATTATCTCTACAGAGCCACCTGGGCTAAGGACTCGGTTGACTTCCTAATGTTAATCTTTAGACTAGATTTTAATCAAGGTTTAGAACGTGTTCTTACGTCAAGCAACACACCCCACTAATAGTGAAATTGTCAGTTTGATAATTAAGCACCTTGAGAATCATGACATTGACCTTGTTCTCTGGAACCCCCCTCGCAATATACTGGATATGAACATGATCGAACTCATCGTCATCGAATGGTAGTCGCGTTGTTAAACTGTGTTCCACTATCATTTTTTAGAAAGCAAGCAATTCATTCGGCCACCTACAAATTGCCATGTCTCCATTCAATACGACATCTGACAGACGAGTCCAGCAGTATAGTTGGCACCTGAACATTTACCAGGTCAAATCCAACCTATCGAGCCACATTATTCCACTGATCTCGTCATGAGTTAACGTGAGACATACAAATGTACAATCTGGCCATCCTTTGGCTGCTTCAAAAATCCAGTTACCAGTCTGTTAGAACCCGCGTGAACAAGGCAGAATTAACGCATAGATAAGGGTGACAAACCCCGCAACCCAAGTCCAGCACCCGGCCGGGTGGTTGCCTAAAATTAACAAACGAGGCAGAATTTTTCAGGAAGTAATTGAATTTGTTATCGAGTGCTTCACTGGAGCCAGCTTGGTATGAACTAGATGGATTATCGCAGACAAATGGTGACTCACATTTCTAGAACGTTTCTGTCATAGGAAAGCGGATAGGGTGCTTTCTCGTTGTCATAGGAATGATGTCGTTTTCCGTGTTTATAGACAAATTGACCTTCTTTGAGGGGACGTGGATATCGTTTAGCGTTGAGTGAGGGTCGTTCCGTAACGGTCGTAACGGGGGGAATGGGCTGGGAAAGTTGTGGTTGCGTCAGAGGCTCCTTGGCGGGCTTTTCCCTGAGCAAATTAAAGTTCATGACAGGCTTGAGGATTAACGCTGACAAGCAACGATACTAATATTAGAGGGTATCAAGTGAAGTACGGATTACAGCATGGGGGGAAGTTGGAAAGAGAGGGAACGCGGCATGATGTTATACTGTAGATTATATGGAAATTCATCAAAGTGTTGGGATGCTATGCCAGATGATGCTGCCCTTTATAGTCATCCATCCCACAGACATTTAATACCCAACCCCACCACGTAGCTCATTTACCAACACATTCTTTGACTTTACAAGTCGTGTCAACCAGTCCCCAACGATAATGCCCCATAAAATCCCAATGTAGCTTACTCCCCCGTTCTATAGGCACTTCTTTAAGTTACCGAAGTCTCCCGCGAAGCGTGGTGGCGTACCTTTCCAACAGTGATTACGATTGTTTCAGACTGACCTTTGTATTGCTTTAGCTTCGTTCCGTGATCGGACATGTAGGCTTGGATATTCGAAGTGACGATTGCTGCATGCTGTACGGCCTTGAGCAACTGCTTCTGTTCAGGCCAATCAATGATATCCCCAATTGCGAATATCTCGAGGTAATTTGGCAGCTGAAATGTTGGCAAAATTTTGACAAAACCACCGTCGGACAAGACATCTGCACCCAAAGACGAACCAATAAACGCTGTGTTGGGCCTTGGTCCACGCGCCGATACCTTGTAAGAGGCTGTTGGTATCAGTATCATCCAGCCCAATAGAACAATCTTACAACTAGATCCGCCCTCAGCTCAACGCCCTTACGAGTTTTGATTATCCCATTTGTTGGTTCAAAGGTATCAACAAAGTCATCCAGGACAAGATGAACATCATGTGCACGGACGCGCTGCTCAGCTCGCTTTCGAAACTTATCAGGGTAGCTCTTATTCAACAGTGCCCCGTTCCCATGCACAATGGTGACGTTCTTAGTCTACGGAACTTGGTCAGCTGGTATTATTTCATCCGAACGACGCGTCTAGACTAACCGGCCAAGCATCTTTGATTTCACCTGCCAACTCTGACAGGTGTCACAAGAGTTATAACGGGTAATGGAGCGTATGATGAAAACTCACCAATGCCAATTGCACCACCGCCAGCTATCACAATGTCCTGTGCTCCCTTAAATGCATCTCGTCCGGTTTTAATAAATTCTTTCGTCTCTTGTTCACCTTCTGGAAAGGCAATTGGACCGCCCCAAATAGAACCTGGTGATAGTACCAGCACATCAAAGTCAACATACTCTCCACTCTCTAACAAAACCCTGCCGCCATTTTCCTTGTTCTTTTCGATAGCCTTGACCTTGTCCTGGAGTAACGTGCCGTTACCATTAAGAAAGACTCTGTCTAAAGGGACAAAAGCCCTTTCATCAATCTTGTCGACATCATATACTGCCATGCGAATAGTAGCGGGGAGAGCAACATAATGGGAGCGGGGATTGATCATGGTAATACGATAATTTGAGGGGTCTAGCTTCGCAGATAGACTGCGTGCCACCGCAGTGCCACCGCCCCCGGCACCGACGATAACAATGTGGCGTTTGTCGTCGTTCTTCTTAGACATGTTTAGATGGGAGAGGGGGAGGGAAGGGGTGCGAGAATAGAGTGTATTTGCAGCGCACTCTTTGTTCACTTCGCTTACTGCATCTGCATTTTTTATATTGAACAACCAAGAGGATGCCGGCAGACAGGGTCATTTTGAATTACATTTTAGCAAAATCTTATTTTGGTCAGCACTCACTCACGTCATACAAATCCATAATCAGTTTATCGTAATCATATCAATGCCAGCTCGTCGCAAGCCAATCTCAACCAGACAAAAGAAGGCTGACCAAAAGCTGAAACGCGCAATCAAACGCGGCGACGCCCCTCCCTCAGAACCCAAACCCAAACCCAACCACAGGCGCAGTCGTGGACGCGGCGGCAGTGAACTAGTTCGTGATCAACATGCCGAGTCTGTAAGACGCATCCAGTCGGCATTCATCACTCTACCCCCTAGGTTCCTTGAAGAGACAAAACTCATTGCCTCTACTACCCCATTACATCGGCCTATTGCAGCTGTGAATGCCATAATCAATATCACTAATGACCTCTCATCAAAAAAGGATATACCCGTCTTGACTTGCCCACGCAGACCAAAATGGCGCTATGATATGTCAAAGAAGGAAGTAGAGCATAACGAAGAAGGTTGGTTCAAAAAGTGGTTGGAGAAAACGGATGAGGATCTCCGCGCATGGCAAGATGGCACTGGACCATTCGAAGATGCCGGTTCACCTTCAAACTCTCATACAGTCAGATCGCCCTCTTATTTTGAACGTAATTTAGAAGTTTGGCGACAACTGTGTGTCTAACCCTCATTGCCCGAGTATCACTCACTCATGGCTTACCCTACTTCAGTTGGCGTGTCGCAGAAATATCACAAATTATTCTTGTTCTGCTTGACAGCCGTTGTCCATTGCTTCATTATCCACCATCATTGCATAGCTATCTCGCAGATCGAAAAGTAATTTTTGTCCTTACGAAGATTGACATTACTGGTCCCCCCTGTACTGAGGCGTGGAAAGTGTATCTTCACGAAAAGTATCCAGGGATGCGGATTGTGCAAGTCGAATCATACACTGAGAAGAGCGCAGAACAAGGCCGTGTATGGAGCGAACCCCATATACCGGAAGAGCTTAGATCACGGTTGATCGAAGCTATACGAGAGGCTCACGCAGAACTTTTAGAACCGCCGGAAAAGGTCAAGGCTAATTCGTCCTGGCTTAGCTCATGGAAACCACCTGTAAAACGTGAAATTGACTGGAATGTCGTTATCAATGGTTCCGTTGGAGAGTACACGCCAGATGTTGTTCGAATAGATAACGAACTTTCTCCCGAATCCAAAGAAGGCTTAAGCGGTGAAAGTAGCGAGTTGTTAGAGCACCTCACTATAGGATTGATTGGTAAAAACGACAATACCGGTATGGCGTGTTATTTCTAAGTCTCCAATTTATAGGCCAGCCAAACGTCGGGAAATCCTCTCTTCTCAATGCTCTATTTGGGGAACACAAAGTCAAAGCATCCAGGACACCCGGAAAAGTATGTGATGAACCCATATCTGATGCATGTTCCCAACTCCCTTTAGACGAAACACTTTCAAACACTTTTCTGGACGCGACATATTCGCTTGGTAGACTGTCCAGGTCTTGTAATACCAAACTACCTCCCAATGGAAATTCAAGTTCGTACACCATGTGTCAGCTTGGTTTAAATTGATGCCCCATACACAGGTTCTCTCCGGCATTCTACCGATTTCGCGTGTATCAGCCGTGCCTGCTTGTATCCATTATATTGCTAAATTAATGCCACTCGAACGAATTCTTAAATTGAACCACCCGAGTCCAGTTCCCGATTCAGTGCAAGATAAGAGAACGTGGAGAAAAGATGTGGACCCGGGATCAGGACAAACCAAGACAGAGACATGGACGGCAATGGATATACTCGTTGCATATGCCCACGCCAAACGGTGGGTGACTGCAAAAGCTGCGAGGCCAGATGTCCACCGGGCCGGGAATGCTAGTAAGTCACTTGGAGCTTCCAAGCTGTTCCTAGTTCCATCTGTTCACATGGTTTCTGCCAGTCCTGCGACTCCTCTCTGAGGGTAAGATCGGTTGGGCATTCTGGCCTCCCAGAACGGAGGCGCATGTTCTGGAAGCGGAGAATGGTGCCCAAAATGGAATATGGATTCCCCGCTTCAGTGGTGATCTAGCAGAAGATAGTCCGAGTGATACAGAGGCCCCAGCCAATGAAACCCCAAGTGAAGATTCCAGCGAAGAATCGCAGGACGGCGCCCTTGATGACATAGAGGAGGCAAGTGATGATGCAAATTTACAAACCACGAGTGGTAGATTCAGTGCGCTCATTATTGATGAGCAAGAGGACGAGGAAGATGACATTTAATGATTCCAAGGCACGCTTAATCATTCTGTGCTGTAAAACAACGTGAGCTAATATTTTGTGGTCCAGATACAAGTCTCGTAATGGTGATGACTAGTTTGTGCATTAGATCTTCAGCTTTCGGGCCGTGATTAAATTATCAACCATGTCTTTTATCTCTCACTGTGTGAATAAACGACGTGTTGCGACAACAGGTGAAGTCAATGACTCCAGCCAAATGACATAGCCACCAGCATGCTACTTTTATCACATCTCAACAAGTCCCAGAGGAGGAACACATGAACCCAGAGCCTCGATGGCAGCAACCGCGAGCGGCCCGCAGACATATGTATTGCCTAGGTGTCTAGATAAAATACGGTTTGTTGGAGGTATGATAGTTGGGCATGAAGTATTCTATTCTTCCTTTTCTACTGGGTTCTGTGCTCGTCACTGGCCAGACTGTATACCTGGCCGGTGACTCCACTATGGCAAAGGGTGGCGGCGGCTCTGGTACAGAAGGTATGTATCGGTCCATGCATTCCTTGTCCTTGTTGTAGAATCATGTTCCTACCTTGTACAGGATGGGGCCAATTTTTAGGACAATACTTGACTATCCCTGTGGTGAACAGAGCCATTGCAGGTCGCTCCGCACGGTCTTATACTGACGAAGGCCGTTTTGATACACTCATCAACACAGTCCATAGCGGTGACTTTGTCATTATTGAATTCGGTCACAACGATGGGACGTCTGGGGCGATTGATAATGGAAGGCAAGATGCTGTTGGAGATGGGTACGACACCACAGCAGTTGTTTCCACGTCCAAGTAAGCATTCCTAGACTCGGCAGGTTTACCTTCTAATTAATGCTAATTCCTCATGCAGCGGCACCCAGATTGTAATTCATACCTTCCCGTACTATATTCAGAATGCGGTAAACTTCTTCAAAGCGAAGGGAGCTATTCCGATAGTATCGTCTCAAACTCCTAGTAACATTTGGTCCAATGGGATTATTGGCGCAGGTCCGCGGTTTGTGGGATATGCCCAGCTTTCTGCAAGCCGGACTGGCGTGACCTATGTAGATCATTACGACTATGTGGCACAAGCGTATGACAAGCTTGGGCAGACAACGGTCAATACGTTCTATCCTCTGGACCATACCCACACGTCTCCTACAGGGGCCAATGTTGTAGCTCAAGCTTTTGTTAGGGGTTTATTGTGCGGAACCAGTTCGCTGAAGGCAAAGGTTAACGTTGCAGGAAATGGAGTACCAAGTATGTGCACCCCTATACTCGATGTGACAAAGGTTGATCAAAAGCTGGCAACAGATGGTTGTCTATAGTGCTAGACCTGCAATTCCCTGTTCGAGAATGTCCATTTCTATGTATCTATGAGTATATTTCGCTAACAATTGCAAATGTCTACCAAGAATATCGTTAACGAATGAGTCCCAGAAACGAGTGCAAGAAGAATACTATCCAAAATTAATGAATATAAGATATGGTATAATGAAGGCAAGTATATCGTATGCATTAATTAGTTTGGGATACTACCTTGGCATAAGAGATAGGCAGGGTGGGTTCATCCATGGAATCGATGTACTCCCATGGTTCGTCAATGTCGATATCTTGGGGGTTATCTTCCAAGACGACAACTGAACGTACATGAGGGACTACCTCAAAATCATTCTCTGAAGAGTGGAGCATAAGTTAGCAGTCGTATAACGATGTGAATGATAAGCACACTAACCACTACCTCGGATATTCTTCTTGGCAGTGACAACGAAGTCTGTTAACCTGACTTCATGCCTTACTCGAGGGATGTTGGGTTCTTCTACATCCTTGACACCATAAAACAAGGGGTAATCGTCAATGACTTCCGTGTCATCGAACTGCAAGGCCTTAAAGACCGCTCTCTTTGATATGCGAGGCTGTAAAGGCTGTTTTCTGGCAGTGGAACGACATGCTTGAGTTTTCTTGGCTCGGAGATTTGCAAACTCTGCTGTCTTCTTTGCTCGCTGCCTGCTATGTTCATAAGCCCTGACCTCTTTGAGAGGTAAGGTTGACGTGGCATTAACCGGCTGCAAGACCTGCTTGGCCGAGATGTCTAATGTAGCAGAAGGTGAGGATGAGCGCTGCTTGGTGTTGGAAGCAAGGTAAGAGGTGGTACGAGATGGATTCATTGTTGAGTTGAGTTGGTGAGGAAAGAGGGGAGTTGAGTCAGGTTAAGAGGAAACGGGGCAAGTCGCGGTGGCTTGAATTGGGCGGATAAGATAAGGAACTCCGTTGACGTGATTTATTTACGTAATCCCTAATTTCTTCGCGTGTTTGTGGCACGTTTCCAAGCATTTCAAGCACGCACCATGCCCTACTGCAATCGCTGTGATCGCTATTTCAACAGCTATTACGCTCTTAATCAACACAAACGTGATTCTTCTTTCCACTGGATCTGCGATGACTGTGGCATCGATTTTTCAACATCGGCGGGACGCAAGGAACACTATGTTCAGAGTCCTCGCCATGACTATTGTCAAAGATGCGACGAGCTTTTCGACGATGAAGAGGAATTAGAAGATCATTATGACGAAGTGCATCACTGGTGTCGTCACTGCCACATGTTCTTCAAGAACCAGTATGGCTTGCAGGAGCACTATCGCCAGTCTCCAAGCCACTATTACTGCTCGCCTTGCGACAGGCATTTCCTGTCTGCAAGTAACCTCCGCTCTGTCAGCATTCACTCTTTTCATACTGTCCACGTATTCTGACTATTAATCCAGCATGTGAATTCATCTATTCATCAACCCAGAAACTACACATGCCCTTTCAAGGGCTGCGGATATGCCTTTGTTTCTCAGTCCGCGCTTACACAGCATCTCGAAGCCGGCACATGTTCTTCTGGCGTTAACCGCAATACTGTCAACCGCATCGTCCGGAAATATGATACTACGAATATCATTACTGATCCTTCGCGCATGATCACCATCGGCGATGCCTATCAGGAACGCAAGCTGATCGCAACTGGAGCAGCTTGGAATGGAGAGGCGTATGAATGTTATCTATGCCATTCAACATATCGGACTCTCAGCGCTTTGAATCAGCATCTTAGCAGCCCCCGACACGAGGACAAGATGTATATCTGCCCCCTAAACACCTGCAGGAGCAGATTCAGTTGCCTCAGTTCACTCGTACAGCATATCGAAAGTGAATATTGCGGAGTTTCCAAATTCAAGAGTGTTCAAAATGCCATGGATAACATTATCGGACAGATGAAAAGAATCACGTTTTGAATTGTATGCATATAGTATGTCTCCACAGAAGAATGAATACTTGACTGTAGATATCGATAATGGCTCTCACTCGTTTACTCAACTTGTAACAAATACGTGTCTCGAAATCAATAATGCCAGTTTCTCCATTCAACATCCTTTCCTGTCACTTGATGGTTATTGTGAAACTGTATCGCCGTTCAAAGTTTATAGAACAGCTACGCTCCCTATCAACAGACACACCCCTTTCAACCACTTCTTCTAGTGTGATTGTGAAGACGATTTCTCAACATTAGCAGGACTCAGGAACACTATATCCAAAGCCCTGGCGGTTACTATGGTCAAAATCCAATTTCTCCGAAGATGAGTTAGAATGATAATAAACATTACTAGTGCCGCCGCTGAATAACATGGAGAAAGGTCTCCAGTATAGTAGTATTGGCACCCCTAATGCGAGTATTGTGACCGCGATTTCGGCAGTGACGATGCTGTTGGACTGGTATGTTCCCGCACGTCGGATGACTGCGCCACCATCTTAGTGTATTTCCATTTACAACTATTATAGGTTAGCTTCACTCTTTTATGGACTACTCACAATTCTCGTGATCTAGATCCCAATGCGAACATTTCAAACATTCGATTTCTGATGGTTGACACCGATTTTATGCAGAAGGCAGCATTCATTATCATTGTCGCGTCAACTGCCAACAATGCAATGCCCATTTCGATGATGGTGATGAATTAGATGACCATAACAAGTGTGGATAGAGGAATAATGTGAGAGGAATGAGACATCCCACAAAGGACTGTGGATGCACGTCGAGACAAGACGCAAAGGACCGGCCACACTCAGGCCACAATTCTAGTTTCACAATGCGTGATGAGACACAGTAGTATACTGTACATATGTGGCCTGACTTTAAATAATCACATGTTTATGCATTGCTGCTCAACGAGGAACACAGAGGTGTAGTTGTATTTCATCTCTAGCTCTGGGATGCTAAATTTTGGGTCCTCGACTTAGCATTTCACTTGTGCAATTGCCCTGCTGCACAACATTATCAAATTGACAACAACCATTGATCGATTCAGACTGAATGATTTTTGCGTGTGAAGTATGATGCGGTTGCTCGGGTCTGTGATACTTTGACCAGTTCCGTTGATAAGAACGCTGGTATGAGTCTATAATGAACAAGACATCGCGCAAGAAGCAAACGACACGCTCTGGAAGCGCACCAGGTGGTCAGGTAAAGAAACGGATCAGTTTAGCACTAGAGCTCATACTCAGTCCTGACTGGATGTAGAAATCCAGGAACCAGACGAAGGTTATTGATATTCTCACGCAACGTGTTTGGCACCTCGTTGGCACACTATCGATACTCCTCATTGCTCTGGTAAGTAGTTGTATAATCTCAGGTTGTCACGTTCGCTTATCTATTTGGAAACTAGTACCCTGGCCATTTTCTAAATCTCATTGATTCTTGGATAGGATTCTCTGAGCAATGGCAAGGGAGTCAGCATGTTTGGCAGAGCCCGAAATATCCACAAGGAATTACATTCGTGTCGGATGTTCAGAAACAACAGGCAGTTGTCAATGCATTTAAGGTGTGTGGTTCTCGCTCCTGAGCGACAGCCTATGCTGATGGTGCCATCTGGTGATGCTAGCATGCATGGAACGCATATAGTTGGTTATTTCTACCTCTGATTTGCTATATCTGTACTTACGGCGCAAAAGAACGTGACGCTTGGGGAGATGACCAATACCATCCTATTTCTAGGCAAGGAAGTAACTTGACAATGGCAGGAAGCATTGGTTATACGATAATAGATGCCATTGACACTCTCCAGTTGATGGGACTCGACAACGAGTGTAGGATTGCCAGGCAGTGGATTAAGGACAACCTTTCATTTAACCATGACGAATATTATAGTACATTTGAGGTACGCCTTCTGTATCTAGAATATATTACTTATAATGGTTTTGTACAGGTGACTATACGCGTGCTAGGCGGGCTCCTTTCTGCACACCATTTATCTTCCAACGACTCTGTGTTTCTTGAGAAAGCCGTCGAGTTAGCAGATCGTCTCTTGCCTGCATTCGATTCACCATCTGGTCTACCCTACCCCCTAATTAATTTAGCAAGGAAAAGTGGTGCCGAAGATCCGGACAATGGTGGTTTAGTTAGCATCGCGGAAGTTGCAACGCTTCAGTTAGAATTTCGTCACCTCAGCCAGTTGACTGGTAATCCGGTTTATTGGAAGCGAGTGGAGAAGGTGAGGATATACCTTGCATAGAATAAGAATTTGCCAAACAGGATAAAGGTTATGGACGTTGTCAAACGGGCTCGATTACCGCATGGGTTGCCATCCATTCATATGAGGTATGCTCGTTTGACCCTTCATTCTATACCCCAGTCAAACCAGTACATGCAGTATCGAGACAGGCTTGTTTGTCCCTTCAACAATTCGCCTTGGTTCCCGTAGCGATTCTTATTTCGAGTATCTACTGTAAGTGGTCTCATGCTCTTTTCCTGCTCTTGAATAAAATCTTTCAAAGAAAGCAATACATCCAAACTGTGAGTAAACATGTTCGAGTCGGAAACAATTTGACTCAAGTATCATCTAGAATCGCACGGAAAATATGTACCGCACTGTACGTTGGGGTATTGTGTTTGTATAGCGATAGCTTATATTACAAACAGATGTACCATGATGCCATGAACGCTGTCCATGAGCATCTTGTGCGGAAGAGTATGGGGAAGAAGCTGGTTTATACTTCAGAAATTGTACCACAAGACGGTGAAAATGGACAAATGTGAGATAAACTGATATTCTCCACGTTGTGGACTGACGGTGGTGCTTAGGTCATGGTTATTGGTCCCGAAGCAAGATCACCTCGTATGTTTCTTGGGTGGCACGCTCATGCTAGGAGCTATACGAACTGGTAACGCCGTTGAACGGGTATCTGTGCCTCCTCTTCCAGAAGAACTTTCTGACCAAGGAAAGAGAGATTGGGAGACTGGCGCTGAGCTCTTGAGAACCTGCATCGAGACTCATGATACCAAGACGTATGTATCACAATTACCTTCTTCTACCCTCAGATCGGTTTTACTTATCTTTATCTAGTGGACTACCACCTGAGGTTGTCCACTTTCGCATCCCAAGTGATGGGATGGACAAAATCGGGACAGCGCCCTCTGATTGGTACATCAAAGGTGCAGGGTGGGTTGAATCTTGTACAATTAGATGTTTTGATATTCATCTATGACATTCTTGTAGTATTGGAAAACACCCGCCATATGATGCCAAATACATGTTACGGTTCGTACAATACATCCCATTCTGATGTCACCAAAACACTCAATCCTTGCGCCAGTCCCGAGACAATTGAAAGCCTTTTTATCGCCTTCCGATTGACTGGTAATGTGTACTATCGTGAAAAGAGTTGGGATATTTTCCAGGCCCTAGAAAAGCACTGTCTTGTCAGCACTGGTGGTTTCGCGTCTATTCTAAATGTCGATCAGGTCCCAGCTGTGCACGAGGATTTGATGGAGTCATTCTTTCTAGTAAGATAACATGATTGTGTTTACACAACAATTGGCCACTGACGAACAACAGAGCGAAACTTTGAAATACTTGTACTTACTTTTCTCTGGCCCAGAGCTTCTCCCATTGGATAGTGAGTGTTTCACAATATCCAAAAGTCCCGCTCTCATTGTCTTTATAGAATTTGTTCTGAATACTGAGGTAATATACATCACCCGCTATGCCAGAGTAGTGACCTAATGGAAACTTTCAAGGCACATCCCTTGCCAATTTTCGATGCACCAACTTAAACGAGCTTCCATTGATTTTCATAACCAAAAAGCAGCTATTTGTAGATTTAATCAATGATATCATATCGGGGCATCCCCTCCCATCTGATTAGCCATTGCTGCTCAAATCCTGCATCTTCCACCTCGAAACATTTGGGAATATGAAGTAAATGACCTCTCTTATCTCTTACAAACATCGCGAACAACGCCCCTGCGAGGTACAATGCAATAGGACTCATGAGAACTGGGTACTTGAACTGCTCCGGTTTTGCAAAGATGATTGTGGATATATATGAACAGAGCTCGAATGTGTGTTGGAGAGAAGCTTCGATAGACGAAAATGCACCACGAGAATCAGCCCCAACATGCTAAGGACAAGAAACTATATGAATAATGAATCGTATAAATGGTGTTCTTCATACCTCTTGTATGATGACCTGTGCACATAGATCAAAGCCCCATAGTCCGACACGACTGAGGATCACACCACCAACTAGCCCCATAGCTGACAACATTAGTGACTTTGCTCTAAGGAACAACACAACTGCTATTGTGACCCAAGTAATTTGCCAATTAATAAACCATAACCCGGCTCTTATAGAACCAATTTTGGCCATAGCAACTGGAGCTAGCCATGTTGCTGATATCTCGAATGCGACGGATACGATGCGTGCAAGTGCAATGTGCACAGGCTGAAATCCTAGAGACAAAAGGTATGTGACCATCTGGCCGGAGAAGGACAGAACAGTGAAGTATAGAAGAGCGAGGGCCAATGATGGGAGAACGACAGGGTGATTGAAATAGGCCGAAAGTGAGCCTCGTAAGGTGGATACTCGGGATATTGATGACTCGTTAACTCCCCCGGGAGAATTAGATTCTAATTGGGTCAACTCTGGAGGACTTGAGGTACGATGGAGTCGAAGAGTAGGTACCTCATTGTAAACCTGCGCATATCAGATACGAAACGCTAGGTGATAGCTATCTCTCACCTGTGCAATGGCATAATATTCAACAATGACGGATAGCACATTCGACGACAGAGTAACCAAGATGGCTATGGCAGCCGAATATCCATCTACAAGCGAGATAGCGAGAGGTCCAATGAGTTTACAAAATAAATCAATTCTGCGCATCATGGAATTGAGTACTGCAGGCACACCGCCAAATTAGCAAATAATGGTGACGGAACAGGTGGAAACCAACCTCGTAGTTGGACTTCGTCACCATGAGCTATGACCACTACCTGACCGGAATGAGGTGCTTGAAGTATAGTCAGCTGCGGAGTGCTTACCCAGTCTCGCTCAACCGATACGGTGTTCATGATAGAAAAAAGCTTTTCGACACATGCCAAGAGAGCAAGGAGGACAAGCAGATATGGTTTGAGGTACTCTGTGGACGAGCCATCCGCGAGCATGTACCAGAATACGACGCATGATAATGCCACAGAAACCCGCTGTAGAACTGAAATGAAAGGGCTTATCAATGAACCACACTAGAAAAGGCATAGCCCACAAGCAAGGGCCCCACCAATTGATAATCGGACCACCTCGAGACGATTATGGGTATCAATGTACCGACCAACGGTCGGTGCGAACAATATGGCAGAGAGGGAGCGCGTTAGGGCATATACGGAGGTGGGTAGGAGGGTACCGGGGAAGATGGTTGCGAGGAAAAGAGTTGCACCGAATTCAAAAGAACGAGAGTTCCAAGTTGACAAAGAATGAGAGATGTAAAGTCGCTTGAGTAACGGCGTTTCGGTGTTCATTTCACTGACATTACACTCAAATTCATCATTCGTTAACACACGCTTGTAACTAACGGACAACTTCAGGGTTACTCTGCCTACATGCGCGGAATCGCACGCACACTCCCAGACTCATCGAGGTGGGTGTCAATCGCCCCAAACAGAACCTTTGTCATAGTATCGACAGTGAATTCGGGATTGGATGGATGGTACCGCGTCGAGTCAACCATGTCCTATCGTGCTCATATCAATCATCTATGCCCAACAAACGTGCATCAATGTTAACCTACCCTGACACCGTACTCAGCCTCAATGTCATCATCCAGCTCCCTCAATGCCTCAGCTGCATCGGGGTCATCACCAATTTGCACGAACTGGATGCCAAAACGACCAAAGGGCACCTTCTGCTGGTCAAGGCGACGCGCGGCACTGGCGATCACACCTTTGGGGTCATCCGCTGCAATAAAAGGTTAAAAAAGCAGAGGTGAACCAGAGAATTCAAAACTTACTGGGTTCCCCATCGGTGATCACAATGAGAGTAATCGGGCGATAGGTGCTTTTAGGATTTTCAATAAGAGGGAGATAGATTTTGAACAAGTCTTCGAGTCTTGCTCCGGTTGGCGTCTCTCCTGTGTACAGTGATGGTAATTCAGATAGTATCAGAGCGCGATCGACGACGCTGTATACCTTGGGGAATGACAGAGTTAAAAAGTTGCCGAACAGCCGTTCCGCTCTTTTTACCAAGTAAGTGTGTCTCAAACATACAAGACAGAAATATGACTGACCTTGAGATTCAATTCAGAGCGAGTGTTGTTCATGAAGTAGACGTCAACTCCTTCAGTAGAGTACTTGGAGTTCACTTCTACGACTCCAGCCAGAGCCTATTTAAATTACAGCCATGAATACAGGCCGACAACGCATAACAAACAACTACCTCTCGTGCCGCGGGCCATAAGCGACCATACATCTAAAAGATCGTTAAAGTCACTCATACCAATGATAAAAAGGCGTACCGAGCTCGAATCGTCTACCAACACCACACTTTTGAGCGAGCTAATGGCATTGTAAGTGAAGGAATGGATCATTGAATTTCCTCTTACTTCAATCGCTCCAGACTCCTAGCCTCCGGTAGCCCACGAACGATACGAGGAATACTCTTCATTCGCAGCGTCTCAGAAACCTGGTATCGAAGGGGCTGTAACGCAGGAACCAGCACTTCATAAGAATCGGTCTATGAGTAATTCAGCAAAAGAGTCTTAAAAAGAGTAAGTCCAAATCAATCACCTGTATTTCTCTTCCGTTGTACGGGAAAGCAGCACCTCGTTCCAGGTGACGGCCAGCTTTCCCAATACCTGCAGAACGTTTTCGAAACGGGTGTATCAAAGTACAACTATTACTCACAGATTCCGCCCTAACTGTCCCTCAGAAATGCTAACATGGTGACAAGTAGTGACATACCTCATAGAACGTCCTAGCAATGAACAGGGGATGACCATGTTCTTCTCCAGCAACAATAGCATTGCCAGGGACGGCCTTTCCAGTAACATGGACCTTGCATTCAAGCAGATATTCAACTCTCCCATGAACGAGCATGTCAATCACTTACCCAAACAAGAGGCGAGGGAGACCCATGGATCATGATTTCTTTAGTTGCATCCTTCGCAATGTCTTCCCATTGCTTGAAAGTTTTCGGCTTCTGGGTCGCCCCGTACACAATCTGGTTGAGTGTGTCACGGACGGGCTCCACCGCGACAGGAGACATAGTGAGAGGTAGCATTGAGAGAGGAACATCGACTGAGGCCATTCTGTTTCGTATGAAATGTTGGGAATAGAGAAAGGCCTCTCATGTGTCCCGCTTTTATACGCGTTGATTGGGCAGTATCGAAGGGTTTCTAGATGCCTGAGGAATATCGATCACAGGAATAGAATACCTCATTTTTTGGAGAACAACGAGCTAGAGTTTATTCTATATGAGCTACTACACCGTGTCAAGTGCAACTACAAAGGTTGAGTACAACTCTACGAACACGTTTCAATCCGGCGAAAGACAAACGGAACAATTATCAGTATATCACATAGATGGGTAGTCGGATAGATATGAACAAAAGACAAACCTTGAATAAGACACCAAACATGCGGTCTCCTTAACCTTGATCGTCGGCATGGTCAGTCCCGAGAAAGATAAACTACACTCAGAAGCTGACTGCAACCAAGTATGCTGATACTTAGCATTTCACAGATCACCACAAAAGCTTGACATATTCCTTTTAACACTTAGATTGTCGTATTTCCGGACATTCTTCTGCATCACTAGGATCCGGTGGAAAAGGGTGATGTATCTGCCTTACGAAGCCTGTAATAATGGCTTAAGCTCAATGGGTCACGTAGCTGTTGCTGAAGCACTGAAGAATTATAAGTGAAGACAGGTTCCTGCAAGAAACCATATGTCATGAGGTATAGTTTAATGCAACGAACTGCAAAGTGTCTGTCCGTAGCCCCTTAGCTGTTGCTCTTTGACTAAAACTTCCTACCCAACCCCTATGCAGTCCTGACTGGACAGCGATTGCACTGTGGCTTGGACTAGAGTACTAATTATTGAGCTGTTCCCTGTTTAGCAGTCTTCATGGGAAATAGGGGTTGTAGTATAAATTATTGTGAATCACAGACAAAGTTGCCCTCAAGTCACGAGTATGATCGTCATTGGCATTCGCCACATCGATAACTTCAGATTCTTAATGTGTTAATATTGGCATTTAGCATGCGGGTGGTAATATGTCATACACAAGCATAGACAACAAATGAAGGATGGCGCTCATCATTTACTCCTCGTCATCTTCGTCACCGCCGTCCTGCTTGGCAGCAGCAGCAGCACGCTTGCGCTTGACGCGACCAGAGCGGCCACCACCGTAGGGCGAGGTAAGAGCAAAGTCGATGTGTTTTTGAGAGTCGAGACGAACGACAAATGACGGGACATTGACAATTTGCTTTCCAACACTTATGTCCGAATCAATTTAATTTCCAAGTAGTAGAGAAGGGTTTGGCGCACCGAATATGTCTTTGCCTAATAAGTACACGAGCGTGATGAATACTCTTCGCTAGACCAATCTTGAAGACCTGAGTTTGCAATCTCCTCTCCAAGAAATCTTCAATTTTGAGGGCCAACACGTAATCCAGCCGCATGCGGGATTCGTCCAGCACACCTATTCGAACAAGGCGACGGATAAGTGCGTTACCCTCGAACAAACGCTTGGGGTCCTTGTCATCGAGCTTCAGGAGTTCACGAGCAGCACGTCGGATTTTTGATAGAATAAGGGCAATACGCCAGATTTCGCGCTTGTTACGGAGACCGTATTCTCCGGCAAGCTAGGTAAGTTAGTATTTGAGAGTATACAACTTGGATGGAGCGAACCTTTAGCTCGGCATCAAGACGAGCTGATTCGTAAGGTCGACGAGGGACCTTATAACTGTATGAAACATGATAATGGGGCACAGCTGTAATCAGCACATGTGCATCCCTCCACTAATGTGGATCTTGAGTGAAAGTAAAAGCTCACGTCTTGCTGTGGTTCCGCGGGGCCCTAAAGTATGAAGGTTAGCGCAGGGTGGAATTCAGAGAGGTGATCAATGGAGTCACCTAGGCATTTTTCTTGAGGAGTATGATGGCGAAACGGGACCTGAAGCGCGGTATTGACGACACGGGAGTGGTACAAAGTATGGCAAACAAAATAGACTTTCCATCACAACTGTAAAGCACCACATCCCAGCCACTCGGCTTCCTCCGGCATCACAAGTTTCCAATACTCGACATCCTCAACGACCCCGCCAACGTCAGTCTCATTTCTCCCCTGCATTAGCAGTTTTTTTTGACGCGGTAGTACAGACCTCAAGATGCCTCACTCCTTCGGTTACCGGGCGCGCACGCGCCACATGTTCAAGCGGGGTTTCAAGGGTGCGATTCTTAAGGATTAATGAATATTCGTCACTAATCCCCTCTGTAGAGCATGGAGCTATTAGGCTGTCAACATACCTGATCAACTTCCGCATTGGAGACATTGTCGATATCAAGGCCAATGCTGCTCAACAAAAGGGTATGCCACACAAGTACTACCATGGGTGCGTTATAGTACTATCTGGGAAATTCGACCGCACTAAATGGCCGATAATTCAAGGCGAACTGGTATTATTTACAACGTGACACCGTCTGCTGTGGGTGTTATCGTGCACAAAGTCGTTGGAAATCGTTACATCGAAAAACGCATCAATGTCAGGATTGAGCACGTCAAGCACTCAAAATGCCGCCAGGAGTTCCTGGACAGAGTGAAGAGCAACCACGACGCGCATGCTGCCGCAAAGGCGAAGGGCGGTGAGTTGCAAGTAACCACCCAATGAGATTTAGTATTCATGGTTTACTCTAGAACGGATCAACCTTAAGCGCATTCCTGGACAACCCCGGGAAGCACGCACAGTTTCCATCGCACAAAACGCTCCTCAGACGATTGTACCAGTGCCATATGAGACAACGATCTAGAGGATTGTGGTTTCGTTATTTTTACATTCTGATGAGTCACCTATTGTCCTCATGTGCATGCAACATGTAAAAATTATTATGAATTGAACGTGCGAGTGTACAGATAATGAGGAATGAGGATCACACCAACTAATGATAAAATGGCTGGTCACCTCATTGATGACGTAATAGATCATAGATCATCAGGACTTGCCCACAATGTGTGACCTGATCTGTAGCGGAGCATAGGATACTACTTAAGACCTCCATCTCCTTCACATCTCTTCATCATCCATGGCAATTGAACTCGCTCCTCTTCCACTTCCCAAATCTGCGGATCCTTCCAAGTTCGCCCACTTTGGAAGAGAGGTTAAGGGTCTGCATCCCGCTAGACTGACTCCGGATCAGCTCGAACAAGTTAAAGATGCCTTGTACAAGGTATCATATTGTCTCATTTATATTCTCATCTAGTACTTATCACAGTCCCAAAGTACGACGCGCTACTCTTCCGTAATGTTGTGGTAACACCCGAGGAGCAATATGCGTTCACTAAGGCTAGTACTCATCTCAACCTAGTACATAACGTCTAACTCAGTTACTATTAGGAATTTGACCCTCTGTGCGACTCATATGGACATGGTAACAACAAGACAGAGTCTACCGTAAAGTCTGTCCTGCATCCTGACCTCAAGACTATCCCTCGAGTTCCTCAAGTGCAGCTCATTGGAAATGGCATTGTTTACAACCATGAAGGATTGGCTGAGGCCAAATTGAAACATCCAAGTCACACGACTTTCCACAAATCACCTGTCTCTCCCGAGGATGAGGAGAAAGGCGTTACCCGCTTCTACCGTTGGCACATTGATGCCGCTCTATATGATTTGAATCCTCCGAAAGTGACGACTCTTTATGGACTCAAAGTACCCAAGGGCTCCACTCAAGTGTGCAGGTACGATGACGGCACAGGAGATGAGTTGCCTGTCCCACTCGGAACGACTGCCTTCGTATCGGGCAAGACTATGTTCAACATACTACCACCGGAATACAAGAGTCTGGCCGTCAGGAGTAGAGTCAAATACGCTCCGCATCCTTACATTTGGATGGCACCGGCACGTGCAATGCCCACGGGATTAGGAATCGAGTCTGAGGGTCGTGAGTTGCCGTTGAACGAAGTTCCACCATGGGAAGAAAGCAGAATCAAGATTTTCCCAGTTGTGAGTCAGTCGTTATTGCTTTCTTGAACACTCAATAAAACAAGAATTTTTGGCAGCTGTGGAAAAATCCTGTCACGGGTGAACTTCACTTCGAGGTCCACCCATGTGGCATACTTGAATTATTTGTTGATCCATTGCCCGAAGGGGCGATGCGTGAGGGTGCTCTGTATCCAGATGGTGCTCACATTACCAACCTGAAAGAAGTTCGCGAGCTTATGTATAAGATGCAACGCCCTGCAATTGCTCCCCAAGTATGTTCTTAAACGAGCAGTTTATGTAGCTTTATTAATGGTCCTTTTATTCTCATGCGTAGCTTGTTTACCCGCATGACTGGTAACTGTTTCCTTTCCTCTCCACCTATCAGGACGCTAATGTTCATAAACAGGCAAGAGAATGACTTCATACTTTTCCACAACCGAGGTGTTTTGCACTCGGTGGTTGGCGCTTTCAAGCCTGACCAAGTCCGGGCTTTCCACCAGTGCAACTTGGCTGCCTCGGATGAACCCATCGGCCCTTCTCCAGATGATGTGAAGAGGTGGGCCTGAATCATAGACTGGTATGCTCTATCACAATCAAATCGTGATATACCCGTCATTTGTGGACGCTGTGTTGTGTATTCCTTGTACTAAAATCAATGAACACAGTTATCTATTGCTCAATTCATACTGCGTTATCACTACTGAGGTTTGGTGAGACCCATGCACGCTTTCCCAGGACACGGCCATTTTCAGAGTTTAATTGATGGTAACTGCAACCGGCACACTTTCGTCGACATTCTAAATGCACCCGCGCTTCATCAACATAAAGATCATCCACCTTTACAATCCGAAAGTTATAACCTCTACCAAGACTAGCTACCACTTCTCCTTCTCTCACAAAACAATTTACCAGCACTTATGTCCTGTTTACTCTCAAAGCTGCGTATTCCTATGGATGTCTTCTACTGGCTAGGAGCGACATTACTACCAAGTCAAAAATAGTCGATCCTCGGTTTATAAATGTGTTGCACTCGGCGACATTGTAGCCGGTTCTTCAACTCCTACCCCATGCTTTGCTATCCTATATACTTTGTACTCTGGTCAGATGGTCGCCGACGGGTGCAGACAGGCTGGCTAACTGTTTGTTATTGGAAGGCTATCCCTACAAACTTTGGAATGGGTGCTGTTGCAAGCATTTTTTTGTTCGCCGAAAAGTGATTCGGGTGCAATAAGGCAACATATCCTACTATTTCCCGACCTTTTCATTCCCATGTCGAGACTATAAAGGATGGAGTTGTGAGTTCAATATGCAGCAGTGATCAACTTGTGCCTCTGCTTATTATCAGACGTGTGATATGCTCCTATCAGTTACTTTTGTTTCTCTTCTCTCTATCCTCAGTGCGTTTGCGTCGCCCATTCCTGAGGCAGGGGGGTTGCAAGAAAGAGCTGTCTCAGATGGTGAATTTTTAACGTGATTACCTACTTGTCGCGTTGTTATCTGACATACCTCTGCCCAGACGTTTTCTCGAATCTAGTTGATTACTTCAAATGTAGGCCACCCTGCTTCTTTGTGACACCCTTAATTCAAGTCTGTTATAGATGCTTCGTCTGCATATGCCACTTCTTGTGCCCGTCCCAATGGGAATGTTTTCGTCTCTAGGGTATGTCATATGCACAATACATTATATGATTTGGCCATTCATCGTTCAACTCTTAGATCTCAGATATTATCACTGATACACAAGGGTTCATTGCTCGTGATGATACCAAGCGCGAGATTGTCGTCGTGCTTCGTGGGAGGTGGGACTTTACATCAGTTACTAATGGAGCCATTTGTGATTGATTTCATATTCTTCTTCAGCACTTCTCTTACCGACTTCGTTGTCGATGCGCAAGTTTCATTGGTGCCCTTTATTTCACCTGGAGTTAGAGCACCAGGTGAAGAGGTTCCTGGTTAGCCTTTTTTTAATACTCACAACGCTTGTCAGTCGGGACTCTAGTTCATGCCGGCTTCTTGACTGCGTAGGCATTTGTACGTGTGGATTCAACTTGTTAGCTAAATCCACGCCAGGTGGAACTCTGTCGCATCGTCTGTTATATCTGGTGTTCAAACGCAGTTGAGCGCACATCCAGGGTATACATTAGCTACTTCGGGCCACTCGCTCGGAGGTAGGTCCATTACTCTATAACTTCAAGGTTAATATGAAACTCCCACCAGGTGCCTTGTCAAGTCTCGCAGGTATATCTTTGAAACAAAACTTCCCTAATACGTAAGTCATTTTTATCAATACAAGTGCCAAGTCCTGATTTTTGCACTTAGGCCATTGCGGTTGTTTACCTATGGTCAACCTCGGTGGGTTAAATTCAGGGTCAAAGCACCAATGTTTTCCCAACATTTGGTTTCTTGAAGAACTGGAAACGTCATCTATGCAAGCTTTGTCAATAATGCAGTGGGGGTAAGCAACATCTTCCGGGGTACGCACACTGTAGAACATACAAACTGGTCGATTTTGACTGTTTTTTGTGACAAGCTGTCCACACAACTGATGGGTAATGATTTTTCACTCTGTACCTGCGTCGCTGCCAAGTGTCTCATTAGCCTCCTGCCAGTGTTCCAACGACCATCCCTGTGATATTTGGTTACTTCCACCACGGTGAGACTCTAACATTGTCCACATCAAAAGACAATGAATTACTTGCACACTAGCGACGGAATACTGGCAGAACATTGACCCCGCCTCTCCACTGACAGTAAGACAGTGTAACTCCTCTGGAGAAGACCTAACCTGCTCTGCGAGCATCCCTTCTGGCGGCATCAATGCCGCTCATTTGGTTGTATGTGTCACAGGTTCTACTTCATCTGACAAGGCACTTATGCTCCACCACAGTACTTCAACATTGCTGCTTCTACACCTTTCTGCTCTTAAACAAACAAAAAAACTAGTGGTTTAGGCGGTAGGATATCTTGGTTCGCTAACTTCTGAAGTAAAATCTGTATACTTTGTATAGTGCTATGACAACATTGCTTCGTCAAATCTTTCCCTTGTCCTTGAGCATCTGTTCATCAGCCGCCTTCAACTCTGCATCCGTGTGCGCCCCACGCGAAGGTTTATATCCATGGGCGCGAGCAGGCGCTAACGGATCCTTGACGGTCCTAGTGTTCTCTTCTGGGTCTCTTTCCTTCTTCCTAGCCTCAGCAAGCTTATTCCCAATGGCCCTTTCATCCCTGAAATAAGTGCAAGTTAGTTGACAGTGGTAACAAGTCCCTGAGTATTCGGTACCAACAAGCCTTCAATATCGATATGCTCGGGGCCTCCATACATCTCACGATTCTCTAGTTTTCCCTTCCGAGGCCCGGTGAGCTTGGGCGGTCTGTATAATGACCGGCTGTCGTCAATCAGTGATCCCTTTGAAGTAAATGAATGACTCACCTCTGGTCGCCCGCTTCATATGTTCGCTGATCACCAGTGTTTGATAGCATTAGTCAAGGTTCCAAGCAAAGTTCGAATTACGAGGGTTTGTTAGGGGGCTCAGTTTAAATGTGTTGATTCAGCGATTATAAGCAGCCTGTAAAACATGATGTCATTCAATACGAGTCCCGAGTTCCAACAAAGTGGATGAGATGACATCACAACACGGGGATCACATTGAAGCGGAAACAAACAAAATAGCAACTTTAGCAGTACCAGAATTTGAATATGTACAGTATGTCCAAAATAGCAAGGTAGAAAAACATGATTAGGACCTAAAGAGAATATGCCAGCATAGATCAAACAGAGCCATAGATGCCATAAGGGTGGTTAAGTGGATGCTGTGGGTATAAACTTTGAATGATGGTGATATAATCAAGTGTTAATCGCGCTTAATGTTCCTTGGTCTATGAAACTATTCATGAAATGGTTAGTGTTGCGCATTTCACTGGATTTAGAAAAGAGAACTTGCCCTAGACGTTGGTTGAGTAATTGCCCTTTTCTTGATATAATGCGCCATTCTTTGCAAATCAGGCCAGATGAAAATCGGAATAACCACAGCCATAACTGGGATGGCGATCTCCCAGAACCTGAGAAAGTACGATGAATTGAAACCAAGAATTTCTTGCAAAAATCAATCTTACAAGAGGTCAGAGTGTTTATTCACAGACCACATAGCCTCGAAGTTCATCCCCTGCAGCATGTTCAACTTGAGTTCATAGTCGAGATAGCGCAACTTACGAAATAGCCAGTTAAAAGCGTCAAGGGTAAGAAGATGATAGTTGCAAGGGTTAATCGACGCCTAGAGATTATACTCAGTTGTGGGACTCTAGAAGGAACAGCGGACATACATAACCTCGTTCATTTCATGTGAAGAAATCTGTCAAGGGAAATTAGGTAACCATAACTAGTTGTATTGTTCGAACAACTAACATTAAAGGTATAGTCAATCAAATTTTCCGCGATTCCGGCATACATATTAAGACTTGATAGAATGTAATCCATGTGGTCGAAGACGTCAGCTAGGTATATCTTCGCCTTATGGCTCATAAAGCCAACTATTTTGATTTGTTCATTTGCGGGATTAGATGTATCGACAAGGGCCGCGCATCTATCAATGTCATAACGTCGCAGCCCGTAAATCATAGTTTTTATTGGTTCAAGCGTGCGTTTATGCAAAATTAGATCACCCGAGAGGATGTGTACTAAAGAAGTATTGCAAATCAGCTCAACACACTCGGGGGGGCCAAGCAACATACGTTGTCTAACATGTTTGACATGTGGTTTGAGCAGGATATCACGTTCACATCGATTAATCAAGATACGGTATTCATCAACGACATCAAGGGCTTTGTCAACAACTGTGTGGCGATTATGAGAATGCTCCACAATAGATAAGATCGCTTACTGAGATCAAGCAATGAGTGTACTAGTAAAGAAGGGTCCGCAGTTGTTTTCAGCACAGTGTCAGCTTGCCGCAAGCGTTGCGAAATTGGAGCCGTGAAATCCAGATTAGGAGTTGCGCTCAAGGATATCACCGTTCCTGGGCATAATCAAGTAGTATCATAATAATAATGGCGCGTACGAAAGATACAGACCATTTCTGAAAAGGAAGATAAACATTGGTGAGACTTTGACGTTAATACTTTCTCCCTATTCTCAAATTAAGATCAACACATGGTAGTAGATCGCCAGGCCGTACCTTCTTGAGCGCTTCAAGACTAGCTTTATTCTCCATCTGTTGCCTTTGGTATTGCAGAGCCTAGGCAAACGCGAAATGAATGAATACGAGTAGAATGGAAGCATCGCTTACCTGCTTTTCTGCTTTCAAGAGCTTTGACAACACTGCATTTTTATTATGGGGCTGACGTGCTTCCCTCCAATGCGTCGGCAACAAAGGCATCCTCCTACCAGTCGACTGACGCGATTGCGGATAACTGTCATCACGA
Organism: Amanita thiersii Skay4041; assembly: GCA_002554575.1. NCBI lineage: Eukaryota > Fungi > Basidiomycota > Agaricomycetes > Agaricales > Amanitaceae > Amanita > Amanita thiersii. The sequence continues at coordinate 20,152 of KZ302019.1, read as the reverse complement.
GACCCGCCTCCATCGTCGCTGGCAAGTTTTTCATCAAGATTAGGCGAGTTATCACGATATAAGGGTTCAGGGGAGGAAGAGCGTGGCTTCCCCGTTAACCATCTTGATTCGGATTGCCCGTTCAGCTCGTGACACAGCACTCGCAGGAACAAGTGCTTCATATAGTAATCTGCTTTTGACCGGGTCTGGCTACGTGTGTGGAATACGTCCTCCAACGCGAGAGGGTGGATCTCTAATGATGCTCTACTATGAGTTCTCATTACATGGGAATAAAACAACCTCACCATATTTAATTGAGAGCGCCTTGATCACATCCCAACTAATCCCTGCAATGTTGATCCACCTAACCTTCACCCAAGGCTCCGGGCGGCTAGCGTTCTCATCCGCCATGAGGCCAATAAACTCATTGTTAGTCATGAAGCCGACGCTACAACTGACGGCCGAGTAGTCGATAATCTCAATCACACACTCTTCGTGGATATGTGAGTACAGCAAGTCCGCAGACTTCCTGCGCGGGTCAACTCCAGGCTCGGCACCCGCCCGTCCTCCAGTGGTCAAAAGCGTTGTGCTCCGCTGCATCGCCATCACCCTGCGCGCGGCGGCGCGAAACTTGTCCTTTGGCCCGAGTCGGGACCAGGCCGTGGTAAATGGTCCAGGCGACCGATAGACAGGCGAGGTCTTCTGCAACGACTTTTTGGATGGGGAAAGAATGTGGAGTGCAGTGAGGCCATTTAGACCCGTTCCTGGGCTTCGAACGGCGCCATTTGCTATAGGCGATTGCACAGAGTATGTTGGGGACACGAGAGCAGGTGACTGTGCAGAAGGGCGGCTGTGTTCGTGGATGGGCTCTTCCTCGTCTTCCCGTTCTGAAAGGTCTGGAGTGAGAGATCTGCCCTCAGAGTCAGTGAAGCTGTTCTCGCGAGGCATGATGGTATTGAAGAGAGTGGAAGGGGACCCTTTTCTGTTCAAGAGTTTGGGTATAAGTCAAATGATGAATGGGAACTGTGTTCTCATGACCACCTTTTTTGACATTTTCCAGGATTCCAGGCTATACCGCCAATTTTAGATCAAACACCGGTTGCTTCCTCTCTGACTCTACATTTCATTTCCATTCTTCTTCAAAAACGACATCCTCCCTAATCAGAAACGAATAAACGATTAAAAGTCGAAAATCTAATCCTCGAACGATAACAGGGTAAGCAGTATATAGGAAAAAGAAGCCAGGAGTTAACAATGCCAATAATGATCCTGACTACCACCATTGCGAAAGGGAACGTGTAAATCTCGACAGCAAATCAGAGGTGGGAGAATGAATGTAGATAGCTCATAGCAATGCAATTAAAAAATTAGTTCAGAACGAGCCATGCACAGAGAAAGAGGATCATAGATGTTGAACAAGAAAGATGAACGCGCCCAACCAACCATACCGATCAAATAATCCCTTGCAAATCATACGGAATGACTATGATGCCTGGCGAGGTGATGAAAAAAGGAAAAACATTTTTTCCGCGTTTTCCTTGTATTTCCTTAATTTCCTGGTCTTGTGTTTCTCTGGCTCTTCTGTTATTGGTGCCACCCTGATAGTGTCAACGCAGTCTGCATTTCCCGATTGATCCGAAGATTGACTGTGTGCACCAACTGACACTGCTGACTCCTTTGATTTAAGGGACGGCGAGGCAGGCAGTGTACTTCCAAGGGACAGGGACGGTGTCAGCAAACCACTTGTCGTTGAAGCAGCAGATATCGTATTGGTATTTGAACGTTTTGATGACTTGACAGTTGACTTGCTGGATGACGGTGGTGTCTTGGGTTGTAAAAACTGCCTTGGATGCTTCCTGAATGTTAGTGGCGTTCGCCCACGTCGCTGCGTAGGACTGGGCGAATCCTCTGCAACAGTAACATCGGAGTTCTTGGACATGCCCGAGACGGAGCGCGATCCAGTTCTGTGTGGAGTAGACGCCTTACGAAATACTGCCAACCGGTATCGATCCACAACACCACGAGCGAACAAGCTCGTTCCTTTGGAACCGTTTCGATCTTCACCATCAACAGCATCAATAAGGTCCCAGTCATCATCCGAGTCTTCATCACGTTCAGTCTCCTGTTGCTCATCGTCACCGGCATCAGATAAATCGCGATCCAATGCAGGAATTCCTGATTTCTCCCGACGGGCGCGAATAGCACGATTATTAGTCACACGGGGTCCTGGCGCTTGAACTGCCGCTATAGGCTTAGCATTTGTATCCTTCTCGGGTACAGTTGGGGCCTGTGATACAGATTCTGGCTGCAGTTGCTTCTTGCTGACTTGGGATGTTGTAATACCATTGGCAGCAGCATCCGATGCTTTGGGAGGAAGCGGAGGAATATCCTCGGGGATGGGCTCTGGCAGGGCTGGCCTGGCCTCTGGAGTTTTTGGTTCTTCCAGTTCTTCAGTTTGTTGAGATTCAGTTGCTTGCTCCGCTTGTGATTCATTAGTCCCGGAGACAATAGAACCATTTATTCTCCCGTCTTCCTCCTCGTCTTCATCTTCTTCATCTGCTTCGTCTTCCTCATCCTCTTCCTCATCAATGAGAACAGAGTGGCGACCTTTGAATGAATAACCATCAAAAACGTCTACAGTATGTTCTTCTGGCTGTTCCTTTTGTGGTTTTATCGAGGAACTGCGAGACTGAAGAGGTGTTGCATTGGACTCTTCTCCATCCGTTCTGTCTGTATCTGTGGCTGGTTCCTGGTCCGTCTCCCCTTCTTCAACGTATTCATCCAATACAGGTTCCATATCTAGGAAGGTATCATCAAAATTCTGAGTATCACTAGCATTAGATGGATCAATTGGAGGGATATACGGGGCTGAAAGTAAATCATCAGTAACATCGATGAGGTTAAGAATTGATACTGCCTACGTATGTAACGCTTGTAATACACATGTGACCAGTCTCTGTGAATATGATCGTCAGGTGAATTGTGAATAAGGAAAGCTCAATTGCACATACATCATAGAGAAGTAGGGATGACGTTTTATTCTTGGCTCACAAATTCTCAGCGCAGGATTTCGTTGCAAGAGCTATTGATAGCTGAGAAATAATAGTTCGGTTGTGTTTAATGCTACGCACCCCTCGAATCAGACTCTTGGTGTCTTGATCCATTGTCCGATCATCTGGGAATTGCAATTCGTCCTGAAGTACTCTGACGTACATGTCGGGATGATTATTCGCCCAGAACGGCGTCTAAAATGAGACAAAGTAAGCACATCGAACAAAACAAGGGGAATCATCAGACGAACAATACCCGTCAACATTTCGTACAACATCGTACCAAAACTCCACCAATCTACTTCATAACTGTACGGCAGACCTTGAATCACCTCAGGCGCCAGATACTCTGCTGTTCCACAGAATGTGGTAGTAGTATCGTTCTGGGGATGCCAGGCAGAAGCTAGATCCCCACTCTTTTCGGTCTGTATCCAAGGGGCGCTAACGGCGGGAGAAGGTGGTCCATAGAAATCTCCATGAATGCTCGACGGAGTGGACGGCGTTGTGCTAGCGGTCAAGCGGCGAGGGAACTCCTTGGATAGACCAAAGTCGGTTAGTACAATATGACCATCAGCACCGATCAAAATGTTTTCTGGTTTCAGGTCGCGATATATAACACCAGCAGCATGCAACCCTTCAACGCCTTCCACAATCTCAGCAGCATAAAAGCGGGCGCGGTCACGTCCCAACCTGCCCCAACGGGCGAGCTGAGTTGCAAGGTCACCTCCTGGATGAAAGTCCTAAATTGGCCAGTAAACAGAAACATAATGGTGATAAAGATATGAACAAACCATAACCAAGAATAGATTTTCCCTATCATGAAAACTCCACCAAAGCTTGACAACAAAAGGGTCCCGCCCTTCTGCCGCCATTCGTTTCAATACAGCTTGTTCCGTTAACGTGTGTTGCAATTCCTGATGGGCAAGCACATGTCGCTTGGTAATAGCCTTGAGAGCATACAATTCCGAGGTTGGTTTGTGCTTCACAAGGAGTACTTTACCAGCACAGCCTTTACCAAGTACCCGCATCATTTCAAAGTCATCCACAACTACTTTTCTTTGTGATTTTCTAGGCTCTTTGGGCGTCATCGACATGGATCGCTTCTTCTTTGCGCGCTTCTTTTCAGTCGTAGAAATAGAGGATTCATCACCCGTCTTGGAAGAAGTTGACTCCTGAGCAGGCGAGGAAGCGGCATACGCCCGTGACAGCCTCGTAGACTTGTCCGGATCAGCCGATTGCGACCGATGAATTCGGGAGACGGGAGCTTCGGACGCGACTGGGGTAGAGGGCAGGCTGTCGTCGCTGTGAGTGGTGGCGTTGGTAACAATTATTGCCTTCCCTTTTGGCTCATCGGATATGGTTATAGTGTCATGAGCGCCACTGACTGCCTCCACACCTCCGTTCACTTGATTTGACCCTGTGTTTGGCTCCTCCCTTGCACTTTCCGGAATGCCATCACAGGTGGTATCATTACGTTCACCAGACGCATCGTGCACGTCGGCAGTCTGATCACGCGTACTCCCATTCTCACTGGGAGTACAACTGATACCATTAATTTGCTCAGATCCATCCGCCTCTTTGGACATTCCCATATGAGCTGCAAGATCTGATCGCACACGCTTGATGGCGCGTTCAACTCGAACACTTTCCAGGTCATCCGTACGAACTCTTACGAAACGCTTCCACACCCTTTCGTGACGTAAAGTGGCTTGATTGGATACAGCAGTGAGATACGCAGCAAGCCCAGTACTCGTGGCAGAGGGAGACGCATTGACGGACGACAATGACACCAATGGATCATTAGGTTCGCTGGTTGGTGAGGATTGCGGTGTTGGGAGACCGTTAAAATTGAGAGTTGCGGTATTATTGCGACGAATTGATGAGGATACATGCCGAACAGTCGTCTTGGCTGATGTTGGAGAAGCAAGACGAGAAAGGGTATTGAGGAATGTGGATTTACGTTTGGCGGGAACAATGAACGTCTGAGGATTCAGGGGGAGTTCCGGAATTTTGATGTCAGGGTGCAGTTCTCGCAGCTTTTGGTCGAGCTCGAATAGCTCGACTCCGGATCGGGTAAGAGTAAGGTTATGGGTGGGCGCTGAGATAAGGAAAATATTAGATTAGTGCAAAACGGAGAAATTCAGAGGATAACATGTGTGATGCAATGCAAGTTGGATATGGGACGGGATACAAGTAAGCAAGCTCGGTAGCTCCAACTTACTCTTTATGTAGAGACTGTAAGACTGCGCATCGTGAGGCGTTTCTGCCACACTAACACTCCAAGGACCATCTGTTTCGACACGGACGGGTGGTCTTCTTCCAGAGGGCTGAGCGAAAGCAGCGTCTAAACCCTTCATGGTATGGTGATCAGGATGGTAGAAAGTTGGTTGGAGAGAGATTGGATGATAGTTGGTTGTTCGAGGAAGGGGGTATGTGGGGGGATGTTCTAGTATGACAAGGGGAGAAACTATTGGTGTACTCGGTGAGGTGGAGTGGAGGTTGGAAAGGAGCAATGGCCTGAGATTTGATTTGTGGAGGATCGCTTATTAGGAATGGGAGTGAGGAATGACCAATGACTTGACGTACGTATTGAGGGTCAGAAACAAGGAAGAGAGGCTGCAGCTGCGAGTTGCACTTTTTGTTGAGCCACGAGTCCAGAGTTGATGTGCCTCGAGGCTGCAATCATAGACTGGCTGGCCCACCTAGTTTCGTCGAATTCGGGTGTGATTCTAGACGACGTTTGAGACGACTTTGTACGAAAAAAATAAAGGAGTGTCGGTGATACAGCTACGATGGGAGGGGGAAGCGGCAGTGTTGCGAGAAGGGGATCACCTTCCCAGCACCTTTTTCCTACGGTACCTAGCAACCATCCATCCACTCAAGTAATCTACTCTCTCCTCACTTCGTACTACGATACCATTCTCACTAGTAAAACGACTTGTAATCGTCTAGACAAAGTATTGGAATATCATGCAATCAAAAATTAGAATACGTTAACCATAGATATCCTGCTCCAGTCCTTTGCCGTTATTTGATTTTGTGGCTGAGGTACACAGCCCCGCTCACATATAGCCGTGCGCAGCCAGTATGCAGAGTCACCTTAGCAACCTGTGTAGTAGCAAAGATGGACGCATATACGAGATTCTGCTCGTCTGCCAGGTAGAGGGAAGGAAGGGAAGGATAACGCAAGAATACTAATCTCGATCGTTTAGAGTTGGCCTACACAATCTCCGTTCTCACGCATCCCCCCCTCCTCTCCTCACACTTGTTGCCATTCTCCGCCAAGTCTCAACCATTTCAAATTCACCATCACTCAACCACAAGTTCTCCCCTTCCCCCTGTTCCTGTTTGTGTCAGCCATATGTTTTTCTCGCCAACACAGTTTCAGCGCCCGCCAATTAGGTAAGACGGAGTTCCGATAAGACTACAAAAAAACTATCAATGTGGATGCTTCCAAGAAGGATTGGAAGTAGCTGTCTGGCCGTAATGAAACAACACTGCCGTTAAAACTCATTCGTGATCATCTCCACCGGTTAACTGAAGATCAATGGACCTCTGATGAACACAACGGATAATCCGCGTTGCTGGCCAAGGCGAAGCTGAGAGAGTGTGGGGTGATTGTTTGATTGCCAGTGATGGGTTTGGGGCGGGAAATTCAAGTCAGGTGATTGGTTGTGCGCCAGTACGCGAAGGAAACAGAGGCGCATCACTCTGCCATGACAGCCTCTCGAAAACTCGGCCAGTCCCACGACTGTTCCACAGTCCGCTTTTCAACATTCTCAAAATAGGAGTCTATCCCTTGGTGTTCTTTTCACTTATCCTATTCACGTCAAAAGCTACTTCTCTGGTGATTGCCGGCCCTGGACCTTACGTTCATTGATCACAACCGTTCCCTTGTGAATTTCACTATCTCTCCATGATCCAGCATCAAATTTAGACTGGATCTTCTCTCGAAAAGGCACGCAGGGCAACTGTCCACTTTTGCATCCATCTCGTATATCGTATAAAAGCCTTTGCATCAACACGCTTTCTATTTGGCAACGCCTCCTGCTCGCCTCCCAGTTCTCTAAACCACCATGTCTAATTACGGCCCTCAGGATGAAGACGCATACACCATCTTTCTGGAGAAAACGTTTCTCGCTGGTGATTTTGTAACTGGTGTAGGATATGGTAAGATGTCCATTTACACTGTATGAAGTAACAAAGGGTCTTGACAGCATAACAGGTGTACAACTTGTGTTATATGTCATCTGTGCTCGGTATCTCTGGAGTCAACGACAAAGGCGCGGAAGGATTTCAATGTTCCTTCTTGCATACACCACTCTGCTTGTCCTTCTTGAATCCACCTTCGCATCCGTCGGTGCCAGGACCGTTGAAGATATGTATATCAGTAATCGTAATTACCCTGGTGGCCCTTGGCAGTATTTTTTGGCTACACAATATTTACCCGAGAACGTCATCTTCTACGCTTCATTCTTTACCCTTACGTTCCTTTCTGATCTTTTGGTGGTTAGTGCGCTTATCTTTAAATTGCCCGCAATCTATATCTAATTGAAACTGCTCCTAGCTATGGCGTTGCTGGGTCATTTGGATGGCTTCTGGGAAGATTGTCGCCACAGCCGTGGTCACATTTCCTACCCTCTTGCTTCTTGCTTCCTTTGGTATGTGAAAAATTCTGGCCTTGAGCTATTACCTTATTCGCGGATACTTTCAGCTCTTGGGACCATCTGGACACTTCAATCTAGCCAGCCCGGCCTTTCGCTGTATAGCTCGGCACCGATTGCCTTTGGTACAGCTTATTATATCATTTCGCTCAGTGTTAACATTACCGTTACTATCCTCATCATCGTCCGGCTGGTGATGCATCGTCGTGCGATTGTGCAGACACTACCGGAAGAGCATGCAAAGCACTATTTGTCACTGGCCACAGTCGTCATTGAGTCCGCAGCACTATATTCGGTCTTTGCTCTTATCTTTATCGTCTCGTATGCCATCAACAACCCAATCAACCAGATTTTCCTCGCTGTCAGTTCCTCCTGTCAAGTACGTCTGATGACAAGTGATATACGAGAAATATACTGATTACCATTATAGCAAATTGCAGGTTATCTGATCATCCTGCGTCTAGCGCAAGGGCGTGCATGGAGCCCAGCCACCCTGGGAGTCAACGGGACTCGGATGACAGAGCAGCTCTCAACAATGCGCTTTGGCATCGCCAATGAACAATCAGTAACCCTGGATATGGAATCACAAGAAACCCCCGTTTCAACCTCTCTATTCAAGCAGTCCGGAACAGGCACGGATGTTGGTCTTTCTGAGAAATACTGATAGTGGTGTTCTCACTGAGCAGTTTACACGTCCTTAATGTAACTGTATTCTTTCGTCTTTTTATGTGCGACCTGTACCTGGATATCCTTTTTCTTTGTATTGTGTACACCAGTATTTCCTTGACAACAAAGTACCTAGGGTAATTCGCCTGGCCTGTATTACCATCTCTGTAGCTTGAGAATACTCCTGGATCCTTATAGGTGGAAGGAGCTTGTGAGGGGTGCCTGGTTCACCACGAAAAATCTCCTATGTGGAGCGAATCTCTAGCAACATGGGAAAAGCGGTTGCGGCTTGTCCATCAGCATACACGATGGTGTAGGGCTTCATAATCGAGAATAACCTTGACAAATAACAAGTATTGATGATCATGAGCCAAGACTACTACTCCCAAGACCACACTTTTCTATTAGTTTGCCAAGGGATCCATTTTAGGTTGCAAATCGCGGATTGTATGCTCTTTGCTCTATACAGTATAGAAGCAGATGAAACGACAAGAACAATGAGTAATAAAGGGACTGTACACGTATTTCGACATGCGAGATGATGATGTGGACTCGGTGGGTATACTGTAGTGTATTGGGAAAGTCCGATGCGGTCCTGCGTAGTTAACGGAAAAACCACCTTCATTCCACTTTTCTGGCAGCCTCGGTAGCGAGCTCCTCCTTTGCTCTCTCTATCAACTTGTGGATGAATCGTTCGATTGGGGGGACGATAAACTTGTAAGCGAAGAGTGATGCAACAACAAGGACCACGACGACAGGTAGCATAGATGCAGGGAGGACTCCAAAATAGAGCGGCTCAAAATTGAGAAAGAATGGAACAGACTGCAGCTCTTCGTCGTTGGTGGTCCGATATGGAAGGAATGGATGGGTGCCGTTGTTTGCGGGAGTAAAGACGCCATCAAAGACTATGCGGATGCGGGCATACTTTGTGCGAGGATCGGCTTGGGAGGAGAAGAGTCGGATTGAGAAATCTGTTGGGAACTAGAATGATCATGGGTCAGATTCGGTAGGAGATGAATAGCCAAAAGTACAAACCATCGCCGGCCAAGAGATGCGGAGAGTGAATTTGGAGTAGGCAGACCAGGTGGCACCTCCAGCATTTAAAACTGCCCAGACTTGATACGGACAAGTGGTATGATCATCGATATCGCAAGCTGTAAATGATGGTGCTGGAGTGACATTGAAGATGTGTTCTGCTTGTTGTTGAGAAAGAATGGGCCATTCGAGAGGAGCAGGAAAAGGGAGCTGCTGGAGCGAATCTGAGAATGCAAAATTGACGATTTCTGTGTTTGCAAGTGCCAAAGTTGCAAATTGGGCGATGAAGAAGAGAAAAAGCAGCGACGTCATCGAAGTCGGGGAGAGAGCCATGTCCAACGTCACATTTATATACTCTCTCCCTTCAAGTTCTCCGCCTCCCAATGACCACCCCTCGCTGGGTCATCGCAATAAAGAATGCGATTGCCGACTATGAAAAGCAGACAGGTGCTACTCATCTATCCCCATACACTCTCTATTTACATTACTTACTTACCTTGTACCAAGTATTTCAGCTCGCCAGTATTGATCCAAACGCTCCATTGCCCCAGGTTCGTTCGCACGTTTTGCGGTCTTTTCTGACTCCCCCGAATGCACCATCCCTTCCTCTGATCGTTACCACTACCGACATTCGTACTCCCAAGATATCGCAGATCATCTCAAATCCCCATGTTCAAATCGCATACTGGATCGATGGCACCCAGCAGCAATTCCGCATCGCTGGTCGTGCCGCTGTTATCCCTTCCCCCCAAAACGACCTGTACAAGCAATTCATGCATGATATTCTTACATCTACCGGCAAATTAGAAAGCATGGCAGGCATAGCCGCGCTCGCAACAAATAACTTTGACTGGGAGAAAGAGCGTATCAACATCTTCAAAAGTCTAAGTGGTCATATGAAAGCCACTTGGTGTCGCCCTGTTCCTGGCAGCCTGTTATCCAATCAGGAGGAAGCCAACAAATGGCCAGTGAAAATCCATGAGCCGACCTTAGAAGGCTCTGATGAAGAGAGGAGAAACTGGGAACTTGCATTGAGCAACTTTGCGTTACTCATTGTGGATCCCATTGAATGTGACTTTCTTGAGCTTGGAGTTATTCCTAATCGACGAACCAAGTTTACCAGAATAGACAATGGACACTGGGCAGAAGAGGCACTCGTCCCATAAGAAGTCGCCCCAAATGATCATTGGTGCAAAGCAGCTAATACATACATACAACAAAAACAGTCCGCAGAAAGCTAGCACAAGCACAAGAAAATCAGAAGGGTATAGGTGGGATACAAATAGGCAATAATTCAACAAGACCAATGGACAATATTTTTTTTGGAAACGGCTTTTATGAGGTTCAGTCCCATCGTCTAAGTCTTGACCTTCTTTGCCGCATTGCCGTTCACGTTATCCTCTTCTTCCGCTTCATCAATTGATCGTTTCTTGACACTTGGAGTGACAAGTGTAGTCTCGTTGTATTCATCGTCATCATCTTCCACTGTTTCTGGCTGAGCTGCCTGAGGATAGGAAGCAAGATGGGTCAATATTGTCAGCCTGGGTCCTAATCAAACGTACATCGCCCAGAAGTAATGCAGTCAATCCATTTTGGGGTTGCTATATGCGATAATTGCTCAGTGCTTCAAATCTTGGAAGAAGAGATCAACTGCCTACAGGCTGTTCTTCTTCCTCTTCCTCGTCGTCTTCGTCACCAGGGATTTGTTGCTCCTCCTGAACATGGAAGTGAATTTCGCGTTCAGCAACAAATGTCTAGAACATGTACCTCATCGTCCTCTACTTCATACTCATCACTTTCTTCTTCGCCTTCAACTTCGGCAACGTCACCATTCCTTACGGCCTCCGTATTCTCAAATTCGTCTTCGTCTTCTTCGTCATCGGTATCATCATCTTCGTCATATTTATCGTCGTTGTCTTCGTTGATAAAAGGGGCTTTATGTTCACCAATGAGGACAACCTCGTCGTCTTCTTCCTCTTGGTTTCGGGGGTCTTTAGGGGGAGGAGAGGATGTGGGGTTTGACATATTTGTGTGTATGCCCGGTATGCTTGCTCGGCTGACGAAGTGCCTTGATAGAGGGATGCTTAGAATATGAGGTGGCAGGGAGGGGGGAAATGTGTTGACAGCTGCTTGTGTATAAGAGTTCTGGCAGTGACCCAAGGGAAGAATGGATGTGAGAAGGGTCGCAACTTTCCCCGCTTCAATTTGGGAGCGAATTCAAGCGACGTGACGACATTTAGTCACGTGATTGGACCACAGCATACCATCTAGAAACAAATAACCGTAAATAACGCGTCCCTAAACATCATTTCATAATCTAATCTAGACACACGACCGCCACCATCGTCTTCGTGTAACCTGGTCTTCCTCCTTGACATTGTTATCCCGAATTACTTTCAAGAACACGCTCTCGAGTGTTGCCCTCCCAACTGTGAATTCTACTCTTGAACGATTATCGTTGGAGTCCTCGGCGTCTGTTGTAAGGGCTTCAAATAGTTGTGCAAGTGATAGTTTGCCGGCCTCGCTCGATAGGCTTGAGTCTATCGGAATCTCGAAGCGCGTTGCTACGTCGTCTGCTAATCGCGACCCGGGAATTCGAGACATTAGGGTCTGGAACTTAACCAATTCCTCACGAGTTGGACAGTTGAAATGTACTTCATACATGGCATAACGGGCGGATAGTGATTCAGTTGATCCAATAGCTGCGTCGTGACAGATTGTTAGCTACTGTCTTTGGGAGTTCATCAAACCTACTAACCTAGCATCCGTTTCGCAAGTATGCCAACTCTGTTGGCCAGCGCAGAGGCCTCTTCCATGGAATCTACGTAAATGATGAATCAGCACATGGGGAATGCAAGTTGATGAACTCGTTTGCTGACGCGTGGTGATGATGACAGCTTTTCCAAGTGCAACATTTCGTAACGTGTTCCACATATCCCGCTTCATTTTTGCATCAATGCCAGTTGAAAATTCATCAATCAATACCACAGATGGATTTCCTTCAGTATAATGTGGCATTTTAGCACATCTATCACTAGGGCTTTGGGAAAGGGGAGGAAAAAAATTGAGATACTCACCAATCAGTGCAATAGCCAAAGAGAGTTTTCTTTGATTCCCTCCAGACAATTTACTTGCCAATCGATCGGCATACATATGAAGAGCTGTACCCCGCAATACTGTATTCACATTTTCGTCGAGTTCAGAACCTTTTGCTAGCCCTTTTAAGCGACCATAAACCATTAAGTGTTCTCGAACTGTTAACTGAGCGTCAATCGCCGTGAATTGCGGGCAAACACCCAGGGAGAGTCGAGCCACCCGCGGATGTCGCACCACAGATGTGCCTGCAATCAAAACGTCACCAGTATTGGGAGTGACATCGCCCCCTGTTACACAACAGATATGCATTGATTAGAATGCATGTTACAAGATGTAGAACCCAAGCCTCACTGATAACATTAAATGTTGTTGTTTTCCCAGCACCATTTGGTCCAAGCATCGCGAATATCGTGTCTCTGGATACTCCAAAGCTGACATTATCAACAACCGTATTACCATGGAATCGCTTGGAAACATGCATGACACGCAGCAAATCGCTTGAGTTGGTCATAGCCTCTGCCTCGGTGTTGACATCAGGAGATACTTCTGTGTCTGTGTTGACCTTGAACTTATTGCGTGGCAGTATTGATCCCGAATCCGCCCCAAAAAGTAGAGCCAGCAAAATAAAGGAATAAACAATGAGATAGAGGATGGGTCCACCAAAGCGCTTCAGTTGGCCCAAAGATGAGGCAGTCACGACTGTTGTTCCGTCACAAAGCAACGAAAATAAGTTGACGGATACAAGAGCAGCTCTCATCTGTTCATCCATGAAATCATGAACAATCTTGTCGAAGTTGGCACTCACCACACTCGCAACAGGAGACGCAATGGATAGCGTCCAATGTATAATGGATATCATATTATTTGCTTGAGTCGTTTTTCCATAGGTTAGGACGAGAAGATATCCTGCCAGATACAACTGAACACAAAATATTGATCGGAGTAGAATTTGTTAAAGGGATAATTTAACGTACGACAAACATTATGATCTGATACCCTGCAACAGTGGCAAACGCAGCTAGAGGTGAAGCGACGACCAGCGAGACGCAGTAGGCAAACAAGGCCCCAGTGATCCCATACAGGACTAAAATGAGCCACTAGTTGTGCGGATATGATTAGTAGGCATGATGTAAATGGCCAAGCAACTCACAAAGAAACCAAGCCCGTGGAACTGATTCGTCACAGCAGCGATGATAATAATAATGATGGTTGACAAAATAATTGTGCAAATCGTGTCAAACATCAAATGTCCCAGCCAAAGCCCAATTGGATTCGTAAGTCCGTTTGACAGCTGCATAGCTTGTACAGAAGAACGCCGCTCCTTTGACACATAAAGAGCGAAAAAAGCAGGAAAAACAGACTAGCAGGCAAATGAATGATTGAAAAGACCATTTATGATACGCACTTACCATTGCAGCGCCATAGAATGCCACCCATTTTAGCGCAGACAGAGATCTCGCGCTTGGAGCTGGGAAAGGTTCAAAACTGGCACGGATCAGTGTTGGCGTATTATCCTCGTGGCCGCTGACATTTAAGGCACGATTGTACAGCACATTGGTGGCGAGATTTAGCAGAGATGGGCCCATCAATCCTGGGGGGGAGGCTTCCCATGCGACTAATGACTCTCCGTTGTCAAGATTCAATGAGATACCTCCAACAGACAGATTTCGGTATTGTGTAGAGATTGTGTTAACGAATGTAACATTATCTGATATATCAGTCACCCTGATGCGACTAGTAGTGTCCCCAAGGGTCGATATAATACCAGGAGGCGATTGCAAGGCACGAGATGAGGGACCAAACGTGAATGGAATAATGGGGGAAGCGGGTAGGTATAACGAAATACTTGTCGAGTTTCGAAGAATTCGTGTGCATGTTTGCGCCCCGTCTTTAATAAAGACGAGGGATATCGTTGAGCCAGCGATAGCGACTAATATTGCTAGCACTGGTGTTAGCCAGCTACGGCGAGCAATCAGGAATCTTTTATGAAGGATTGTTAATGCTTGGCGGAAAGCTGGAATGGATCGGCCTTGAGAAAGTTGCATGACAGGTTGTGGTTTCTCGGAATCAGTAACAAAAGATTCTTCTGTATCGTTTGTCACCGATTCCTGCTTGTCCATCAAGTTGAGGAAAACATCTTCAATCGAAGTTCCCAGGACATCGTATGAATCGATGTGATATACTGACTTGTGTTTATCAAGGAAACGTAGGATGCTGGCTACTACCTGAATATCTCGTGTGTCGAGGTGATATTGCACGTGCTGAGGAGAAACAGAAGTAGCATGGGTGGAAGGTGCTCGACTTCTTATCTGCTGATAGAGGCCTTCCCGTGTATCCGAGTCCTTTGCGGTCATGGCAAAAGCAACTTGGATACTATAGCCCTTGCCAAAGTCATGCTTAAGAGAAATAGGAGAACCCTGCGCAATAAGCTTTCCGGGTGCCGCTAGGATTGCAATGTGATCCGCAAGGAGGTCTGCCTCGTCTAGGAACTAGATACAAATGAGAAAGGACACGTAATGCAGCTGGATAGAGTACATACATGAGTTGTGAACACGATTGTTCGAGTTTCTCGTACGGTAGTCAACGTGCGCCATAGCGCACGGCGACTCAATGGATCAACACCCGAGGTGCACTCGTCCACAAGAACAACTAACAGAATGAATACTAAGGGTAAAATCACGTCACAGGAATCCTTACTCTTAGAACCACCAGCAAGCCCAATCGCGAGCTGTAGCTTCCTTTTCTGCCCTCCTGACAAGGTGTTAGCATTAGCGTCAGCTTTGGAACCTATGTCACAATCGCGCAACAGTTGCTGCAGGTCTTCATTCCTTTCAGAATTGTTGGACCACTTAACTGCTCTCCAAACGCGCAGATTTTGAATACATGAAAGATCCGGAAATAGGACATTCTTCTGCGGCACAATCCCAATGGCTCCACGGGGAGGGGAGGGGACGCCTCCCTCGAACGTTACAGCACCCCCTGAGCTACTTGCTAAGCCACCGAGAATAGATAACGCCGTTGACTTTCCAGCACTGAACACATTTCAGGAATATGAACGCATTAAGAATTGGATAACAAACCCATTAGATCCTAACAAGACAAAGATACCTCTCTTTGGAACATCAAATGACAGTTCATCAATGGCAACTATGCTATTTTTCGAACTGAGAATGGAAGATTTAAAAGTCTTTCGCAGATTCCGGACGGAAATCGCCACGTTTTCCATCGTTATATTGCCTGTATGATCCTGTTTCTGACTTCTCCAGGAAAAAGAGCGCATAGTGCGACCCGTATCGTAGAGACAACGCTCGACAAGGACTGCTACAGCCGGCCATAGGAAAACATCGATCTGTTTGATATATCAGAGCAGAAGTTGTATATGACGGATGTGGTATCTTACAATAGCAGCTATAATCAAAGGAAGCAGTCTCAAATCATTGTCTGGGTCACCACGAAGAGTATTCGTAGGCATCAAATGATTTTCCCAGCCACATATCGCACGAGATGCAAAGATGTAGAACCCAGGTGGGAACAGTAGAGTGAATATGAATGCAGAGCCGTCTTTCGCGTTCTTGAACACAAGAGCAAATATGGCGAATAGAATGGAAAGAAACGTCGACACTACAGCAGCCAACTGTGGACTTTTACCAAAAAAGGCGCCAACGAAAAGAGACCAACTAGCTAGTGTCAGTCCGAGGAGAAGATGCACAACGAAGATGAGACCAGTATTCGTAGCAGAAAAGATACGATAGCGCCACACAATCGACACTATGACCCAAGCAGGTAAGTAAATCAACGAGATACTGATGTGCCATGACCTGTTTATATTGGTGAGGGCAGGGTAGTAAGATGTATCAGAAAGAAATCATACATTATCCTTGCCAAGTCAAGCAAACCCATTGCCTTCATATGGGCAGTTAAACCATTAGCACGTTCCCCGGCGTAACTCCCAGGTAATTGATATACAATTCCAATATAGCATATGAACCTAATGTGGTATTGAGGATTATTCATAACATGAGAACAAAGAACACACAAGGCAAGTACGAGCAAACTTCGTAGTCCACGGATGTAACCTTGACAATGTCCAAATTAATGAGTAATGATTTATAAGACATAGGACATACTTAATCGAATGTTTGTGCTTTGTTCTTCATTGGTTTCTTTTGTGTAGGGCCATTCAAGAGGTGTTCTCTGGTCAGTATTTGTCTGAAGATCTATGATTGCCTAAAGCGCGTTAGGCTTCCGAGGCATTGGATGTGGAATAATCTCACCTTGTCTATAGCCCATTGGAGTGGTAATATTCTCTGTTCGTAATGGCTAGTATGCCTTTCTACGTCAATGAACGACAATCCTGCATCAGCTCGGATGGTGTAGTTGACAGGTCTATTCCGGCTCCCATTTGGAGGGATATCATAAAATATAACGGCAGCGAAGCATTCGGAAAAGAAGTTGAAGTTTTGTGGGCATTGAAATGGGATATCCGACGCATTAGAAACTTGTTTAACATTTTTGAATTGTTCCTTGGTGAACGACCCTGTTATTCTTGATATGATCTCAGTAGGACGTGGAGAACTTGTGCCATCCGTAGCATCTGCCCAGAGAAGTGCAAGGCCATCTTTGAATTGACTCTGTAGTGCGAGGACTGGTATAGGTTGCCCAATGCCAAGCTAAGCGTAGTAGTTAGTTTTGTTCAACCACTATGACTTCTTCGGGGACGATACCGCACATTATTCGGCTTGTTGAGGAATAGCTGGGCGGTAGCTAGGAATATACCATAAGCGACGGGTAAGATGAAGCACCTAATCAGATTCAACTACGGCAGCGGAAAGGTCAAGCAAGCGACAGTCAAATAAAATGGAAAAACTTACAAATGAATGCTTTGACAGCACGATCCAATTCTTCCAGAACAAGGCTTTAAATTGCCGCCAAAACAAACTGAACATTGATAATTATTTGTCAATTATTGGAAAAATAGGAGCATGGTATAGGAGGAGAAAAGGGGTTGGTGGGGACGTCAAGAGGTAACAGGTGCATGAGAGTCCCCGGTCCGCGGGGCGTAATTGAAATGACATGGGATGGGTGTCCTGTTGCTGTGTCTGTCCTAGAAATAGCTTTACAAGGCACGGGTCGGGTATACTCCGGGATGATGCCGAGACTTGCAGACAATGGCATGTCAGACCTCAAGCATGGTGTGACAAACGACGTGACCGTGATCATATATCTTTTGAACATGCATGCGACCATCTCTAGCAAGGTACTTCTCCATACAGTAACTCAAACGCCATCATTTATTACTTTTGTAGAACCAGGAGGCTCATGTTGCCGCCCTCAAAACCGAAATAGCTGCCCTTCAAAAGGAATTAGGGTTTGTGGTACCCGTGCTCTGCCCCCGCATATAACCACTGCTTGCCAATACAGTGAAGGGGAGGATGCTGAAACTATCGTCAAAAAACATATCGAGCAACTCCATCGGTATAATGAGGCAAAGGATGCTACCCAGGTATATTCTTACTATATTTTCAGCTATACCGTATATATTGATTATTCAGATCCTCATTGGTAGGGTAAGTTTCAAGGAAAGAGACTTGGCCCCAATCTAATATCCATAGCTGGCTGCATTGAAACAAACAACAGTTCGACAAATCCACGACGAATTAGATCTGAAAGACACTGATTAATGATTAATTTCCTCCACAACTCATACGTAACTGGTTTTCAGTCCTCTAGGTATAGCCAACTGGTTCCACAGCCTGCCCATATCCCTCCTACAATATATGCAGAATTCTGTTCCTCCTCTGTTCTAGGCCATATTCTGATTGGTATGTGAACATCGGTCGTCGTACCCAAACCAAGGTTTCCATGCTCATTCCAACCCCAACCCCACACCTCTGACTCTAATCGCTGGTTGTTTTGTTTCTGGGTAAACAACAACACATGTTCACTTCCACAAACCATTCTCTTGACCATTGAGGTCGGAAGCCACTCAGGGAGCTCAACAGCAGCGTGTATGGGTGAATCATGATACCCAGTCTTGTGTTCGGTATGTCCAAGCTGACCATGACTATTGCTCCCTCCTGAGAAGATGTAACAGCCTCCAGCCTCTTTTCCAACCATTACATACGTGCCGTTCCAAGTACACGCTATGTCGTGGACGTTACTCAAAGATTGCAGCCCGGATAATTGTCCCTTTCGATTTGAACCTAGGCTAGTTAGGTGCTTTGAGGCATGTAAAATGACCGTATGCTGGGACCCAAGTGAAACGCCAGTAACATCTGAGTCTGGCTCATTCACAAGAATCAACTTTGGTACAGGGATGAAGGTCTGAACAGGAAGGCGTTTATTCACACTTGTAGCAGTAGTTCCAAGCTGTCCATGCCTGCAAGTGCCCCACCCAACGAGGAGGGATTGAGTGGAAGCATCCGTTAGCGTAGCGTGTAAATGCACAACTACGTGGTGCTGTCCAGTAGAAATACTTTTCACGAGTACCGAATCTGAGCTGATCCTGCGCCCTTTGACTACGAGATGGTCGAAACTGACAATATGGATGGCATGACTATTTTCGTTCCCCTTTCCTTTACTATCAACTCCCAAATCACCAAAGTCATTTGCTCCCATCGAGACCAGAACATCACCTCTGCCTTGGCAACCAAGGACGATGTAGGTTGTCTCCCATGAAGCGCACGCTGCTTTATATGAATAGCCGTCTAACCCGTATTGCTTGAGAGGTAACTGAATTGGTTGGAAAAAGGATGTCTGAGACCGAAATGCAGGACCAAGCTGACCACGTATCCCACTTCCACATCCCCAAAGTTCAATGCTTGGCTGGAGACTATGTGAGTCATGGTTCCGTTCAAGAAGAACCAAGGTGTGATTGGCACCGCTAGAGACACAGGTGACTTTAGAAGTCCCTGGAGGCAAAGTGCCGCGTTGACATCCATGGAAAGAACAAGTTTGGAAGACATGGGAATCATCGATAGTGGCATTGCCTAACTGTCCTTGGGCATTGGAACCAGCTGAGAGCAGGGTCGGCATGGTAGTGTATGTAAGAGATTAGATAAGATCTTCAGTACTACAAACTTTTATTTTGCACCTGACCCAGCATATGAGAATTCAACCTTGCACTGACCATCACACTCTAAAACCCACCTCATGTACTGATGCATACCATGAAAACAACATTTATTCAAGGCTCACTGTAAGGGACATCTATCTCAGTGCTCAGGCAGTAAGCCAAAGACCAAGTATAGGACTCTCAAGGTGAGTGGCAATGGCAAGATAACCACTGCTTAGATAAGATATAGATATGTCTGATCACCAGGTAGAGTGGTGTGCTCCAGGTAGATCTTCAGACAGTGAGCGCGAGATGAGAGTAGGAAGGATACTTGTATTGAAAGCCTAGGGAATCCTAGGCAAGGTAGCTACTACTTATATACATACTGTAAAGGAGTAACTAGGAAGTGTTGAGAGGACGACAACAGCAACACGCAGCAGCTAGTTAAGTAAGACTTTCACTTACAATCTAGAGTGGTGTAATCAGCAGAGAGAGTAGCGTGTAGCAAGGATTTCAAGAGGAGGCAGAGGCTCAACAATTGAGAGAATGAAGTTTGTTATTCTTCTAGCTACAGAATACATGGCTTTTATACACTACAGACCAGGTAT